>ML344952.1:0-25309 GCA_005239505.1 Nicotiana paniculata | reverse complement strand
TTCACCTACACATGAAATAAACTCCATTAAGCACATAACAAGTGTATTTTTATCATTAATGCACATAAAATGTAAGGTATATCACATGTTAAACTATGCAATTTAGTCTCGCATCAGTATACCCGGAAGATCAGCTGGAAATACATCAGAATAGTCCCTGACAACTGGAACTGACTCAACTATAGGGGTCTCAGCACTAACATCTCTCACATAAGCCAAATATGCATCACACCCCTTTTCAACCATTCGCTGAGCCTTAAGAAAAGAAATGACTCGGCATGGAGCATACTCCAAGGAACCTCTCCACTCTAACCTCGAAAATCTTGGCATAGCCAGCGTCAAGGTCTTGGCGTGACAATTAAGAATAGCATAATAGGGAGACAGCCAGTCCATACCCAATATAACATCAAAATCTACCATACTGAGTAGCAGCAAATCAACTCTGGTCTCAAAACCACTGATAGTAATCAAATATGACCGATATACGCGGTCCACAACAAGAGAATCTCCCACCAGAGTAGAAACATAAATAGGGGAACTCAAGGAGTCTCGGGCTATCCCGAGATGTGAATCAAAATAGGAAGACATATATGAATATGTAGATCCTAGGTCAAATAATACCGATGCATCCCTATGACAAACGGGAACAATACCTGTAATGACTGAATTTGAAGCAATGGCCTCGGACCGGGCCGGAAGAGCATAGTACCTGGCTTGGCCTCCCCCTCTAGGGCGATCTCGACCTCCCCAAACTCCACCTCGACCTGCCTGAGGTGGTGGGGTTGCAGCTAGGGCTGGAAGAATAGCTGGAGGACCTGTTGGAAGACGTGGAGCCTGATAAATCTGAGGGGGTGCACCCTGATAAGTCTGAGGTGGTTCGCCCCTCCTCGCTCTGGCACAATCTCTGATCATATGACGAGGGTCTCCACACTTAAAGCAACCCCTCGGAGGATGTGGAGGCCGCTGCTGACTCTGAATTGGCCTGCTGGGCTGGCCAGTGATAGCACCTCGAGCAGGAGGCACCTGAGATACTGGCGGCACATAATAAGGTCCTGAGGCCTAGGAGGAGCTGGAATACCGCTGGCTGCTGGGAGAGATGAATGAACAGGGTGACTCACAAAACCCCTACCATAGCGTTCTGCTGGTGCATGGGCTCCTGAAAAATGACCAGTCTCTCGAGACCTCTTAGCCTCTCTCTCATTCCTGTCCCGGGCTAACATAGTCTCAATCCTTCGGGCAATACTCACGGCCTGCTGGTAAGTAATATCGGTCTCCAGTTCTCTGGCCATGATGGTCTGAATACTGGGGTGGAGTCCCTCAATCCATCGCCGAACCCTCTCTCTGACAGTGACAACCAAAGCTGGTGCATGGCTAGCCAAATCGCTGAAACGGACTGCATACTCTGGCACAGTCATGGCGCCCTGGCGTAGCTGCTCAAACTCCGCACGCCAAGCATCCCTAAAGCTCTGAGGGAAAAACTCAAGTAAGAACATCTCAGAAAACTGAGCCCAAGTAAGTGAAGCTGCCTCGTCCGGGATACTAATCTCAAAAGCACGCCACCACTGATAAGCTGCTCCCCTCAGCTGGAAAGCAGTGAAAGAAACCCCACTCATCTCCACAATACCCATAGTGCGGAGAATGCGATGACACCCCTCAAGAAAACCCAGGGCGTCATCCGAAGCTAGTCCGCTGAACTCAGGGGGTGGTATTTCTTGTACCTCTCAAGTCGGAGCTGCTCTGCCTCAGGAATAGCTATCCTAGTCTCATGCTGAGCTGGAGCTGCTGGGGGAATAAGAATATACTCTGGAACCTGCCCAATATGAACCCTCTGCTCAGGAGTATGGGTTGCGGGAGTCTGTGTCCCTCCTCCGGCCTGGGATGTAGCTGGAGCTATCGGGAGTAGACCCGCCTGAGACAAAGTACTGAAGGAACTCAAGAACTGGCCAATGTCTCCTGGAGGTTTGGAGTAACAGTAGGGACCTCCTGTGCCCCTCCAACTGTAGCTGCTGGGGGCTCCTCTGCCTCTGCTCTAGCCGGTGCTCAGGCTGCACCGCGTGCTCGTCCCCTGCCTCTAGTGGCTCTGACTGGGGGCTCGGGTGCCTGGTCATCAGTACGTCTGGTACGGGTACAAACCATCTGCAAGCAAGAATAGAATAGAGTTTAAGAATTTGATGACAAAAACTAGCACGATAAGGAATTCCAAAGAATTTGATTGTTCTTAACAGTTACATAGCCTCTCCAAGATAGATACGGACGTCTCCACACCGATCCACGAGACTCTAATAAACCGGCTTGTGACTTGTGACTCATATGAACCTAGACGCTCTGATACCAACTTATCACGACCCAATTTACCCTCCGAAAGGTATTGTGACAGCACCTAATCTCTATGACTAGGTACGCCTAAAATTTGTGGAACATGACAGAATCAATAAAACAAAGCCAGAAAATAAAGAACTCAAATAGACATAACGTAGCTGCTCAGCATATAAATTTACTTACTAAAACCCAGAATGTCACCATAGTCACAAGCTCTGTGCTAAATGTAGCTCTATACAATGAAACAATAGAAAAATATACAAGTCTTCTATGCCTATACTAGAGTAGAAGGGGACTCGTGGGATTCTGCGGAGGCGGCAGAATTACCTCTCGGTCTCCTGGCTACTGCTAGACGACTCCTAGCCACGATACTGGGTGCTAGTACCTGGATCTGCACATGGGGAAAACATGCGCAGGAAAGGGCGTGAGTACTCCACATTCGGTACTTCGTAAGTGCCAAGCCTAACCCTAGTCAAGTAGTGACAATGTAAGGTTGAGGACCTACTGAGTTTGTAAAACAAGTCAATATACAATTTAGAATAGTGAAAAATAGCTACGCAATGATAAAAAGGATCAATGAAAACGGAAAGATGAAGAGAGCCCCCGGCTCAGCACAACATATATCCCAACAGTAAATGTGCAATGCAGTACACGGGGAAAGCTCCCGGATCTCAGTCCGTAGTCCCAATTTAAATATGCTATGCAGTACAGGGGGAAAGCTCCCAGATCTCTGTCCGTAGTCCTAATTTAAATATGCATTTCAGTACAGGGGAAAGCTCCCGGATCTCGGTCCGTAGTCCAAATTTAAATATGAAATGCAGTACAGAGGGAAAGCTCCCGGTTCTCGGTCCGTAGTCCCAATTTAAATACGCAAGGCATAAGTATGTCAGTTATGGCTTAAGTAAACAATCCAGGAAAAATAACAGATAAGGATAGAGTAAAACTACCTAAGCATGATGTGACTAGTAACGAATAAGAGGAAAATCAAGTCAGAACAGGTAGGCATGCTTACTCCTAGACTATCTACTCAATTAAGATAGGAAACAGTAATATATGAATGAAAATGAGCGATTTCATGGGAGTAAAAATATGATTTTAGCAACAATGACTCGTGTACGCACTCGTCACCTTGCGTACACGGCGTCCACACAACAAAATCAGTATAAAAAAATTCCTAAGAGAAAGTCCCCAACACAGAATTAGGCAAGCCACTTACCTTGACCGTGCTAATCAACTCAATACCACGCTCTTGCCACGAGTATCTGACTCCGGTGGCCCAAATATATTCAAATCGACTGCATGGTGTAAATATCACTTCAAGGGAACAAAATAGCTAATTATTTATAAGCTAATACGCGAAATTAGGAAATTCGCCCAAAAAGTCCCCCGGGCCCACGTCTCGGAATCGGGTAAAATTTATATTTCCCGAACACCCATTCGCTCATGAACCCACTCGAACAAGAATCAACAAAATCCGACGTCTAAATCTCCCTAAATCCTCAGATTTCTATTTGGGAAGATTTCATCCCATTTCCATGGGTTTTCATCCAATTTCCTTGATTAGATTGAGGAAAATAATAGATATTAATTATATATAAAGGGATTAAGGTTAGAAAACGTTACCTATGATCCTCCTCTTCAAATCCCACTGAAAATCGCCAAGTTCCGAGCTCACAATCCATTTTGGAATTATGAAATTCAAACCCTCGAATTTTTGGTATAAACTGCCCAGACATTTCGCACCTGCGACACTGGGATCGCACCTGCGGTGCCGCACCTGCGGTGCCGCACCTGCAGAAACCCAATCGCAGGTGCGGAAATTCATTAAGTGGCCTTGTGTCGCACCTGCGGAAACCCTTTCGCACCTGCGTGCCCGCACCTGCGGAAATACCATCGTAGGTCCAAAAATTCCTTTAATGGCCTGGGGTCGCACCTGCGGCTCCCCCTTCGCACCTGCGTGTCCGCACCTGCGGTAATACCATCGCAGGTGCGAGACACCAGAACTAGAATGGTTCAGCGGTTCTCATTTTCACAAAACTCACCTGTTGGGCATTCGAAACAACCCTGAGGCCCCCGGGACCTCAACCAAACCTACCAACTGACCCTAGTACCTTGTTCAAACTTGGTCGAGCCTTAAAAACACATCTCATAACATCAGAATCATCAATTATGCATAGGTTCAAGCCTAAGAAGTTAGGAAATTTCTAGAATTCACATCCGACGCCGAAACACGTCTAAACTCATCTGAATGACCTCAAATTTTGCACACAGATCATAAACAACGTTACGGACCTGCTTTCACTTTCTTAAATCCATTCCGAGTCCGATATCAAAATCTCACCTATTGGCCGAAATCGCCAAAATTCTAACTTTTGCCAATTCAAGCCTAAATCCACAACCGACCTCGAAAACATATTCTAAGCAGGATACTAACCCCGAAATCATCCAACAGAGCTAACAGAGTCGACGGAATTACATTCTAGATCCGTCTTCACACAACTCTAGGTACGACCAGATTTATAAAGCTAAATTCTACATTTATGGACTATGTGTCCAAAATCACCCCGGATTTCATCACTCAAAGCTCCGAGGGGATGTCACTACCAGAAAAGTTTGCTGCTGGAGTATTGATAGAGAAGATTCCTGACTCATGGAATGACTACAAAAACAACCTAAAGCACAAACAGAAAAATTTCACCATTGAGGAAATTGTGACCCACGTCCTAATTGAAGATTCCAACAGAAAAGAATCTGCCAAAGCTAGGATGACAGCTCTTAAAGCAAACTTAGTGCAAAGAAACAACAACAACCGCAAAAGGTACGAGAATAAGTCTCAAGGTTGCAAGCCTAAAAATCCTAACCTTAAAAGAAAAAAGGGCTCTTGTTTTGTTTGTGGAAAACCAGGACATCATGCCTCACAGTGCAGGTACAAAGCAAGAAATAACAAAGGAAAAACTAATACTCCTAAGTATAACTTACCGAGGGAGGTGATATTATTGGAGCTGTCATTTCTCAAGTAAACATTGTAGCACATGCAAAAGAATGGGTGATAGACTCTGGGGCTATTCGACACATTTTTGCAAATCGAGAAGCATTTTCCTCTTATACTCCTGTAGAGGATGATAGAGAAGAGGTCTACCTTGGAGACTCAAGTACTACCAAAGTCTTGGGTAAGGGTAAAGTTCTCTTGAAACTCACTTCAGGAAAAACTTTAGCCCTTGTTGAGGTATTGCATGTTCCTACTATGAGGACAAACTTGATCTCTATATCCTTATTGTGAAGAGCCGGAGTGAAAGTGTCATTTGAATCTGATAAGATCATAATGACCAAAAATAATGTGTTTGTAGGAAAGGGCTATTGTAACCAAGGACTCTTTGTACTTAATATTTCTGATGTTATCAATGGAAATGCATCTGCTTTTTCTTATATGGTTGAGTCTATTTATTTATGGCATGCTATATTAGGACATGTTAATGTCGCGTATATAAAAAAAATGCAGTCACTAGGATTAGTATCTGGTTTAGACTCAAATAATATTGACAAGTGTGAAATATGTGCTGAAGCTAAAAGTACTAGAAATACTTGTTTTCCCGTAAATAGAGAAACTGAAATATTATCTTTAATTCACACTGATTTAGGTGACTTGAAGCAGACTATGACTAGAGGTGGTAAAAGATATTATGTGACCTTTATTGATGTCTTTTCTAGATATACTAAGTTGTATTTGCTTAGAAATAAAGATGATGCATTTAATGCTTTTATTTCTTATAAAACTGAGGTTGAAAATAAACTTAGTAGAAAAATCAAGAGAATTAGATCTGATAGAGATGGAGAATATTTATCTTTAAATAATTTTTGTGAAAAGAATGGAATAATTCATGAAGTAACTCCGCCTTATTCACCTGAATCAAATGGAGTAGCTGAAAGGAAAAGTAGAACACTGAAAGAGATGATGAACTCTATGTTAGTTAGTTCTAATGCTCCTGATAATATGTGGGGTGAAGCCATATTATCTGCATGTCACTTACAAAATAGAATACCACATAGAAGAACTGGCAAAACTCCGTATGAATTGTGGAAGGGTTATAAACCTAATTTGAAATATTTAAAAGTGTGGGGGTGTCTTGCTAAAGTTCTGTTGCCTGAACCAAAAAAGAGAAAATAGGTTCTAAAATTGCTGATTGTATGCTTATTGGATATGCTGAACATAGTGTTGCATATAGATTTCTTGTTTTAAAAAGTGATGTGCTTGATTGCAATACTATAATTGAGACAAAGAATGCTGAGTTCTTTGAATATATTTATCGACTGTCTGAAAAAGTTTCTCATACACATGTTGAAATAAATAATAAAATTACTTCTAATGAGGAACTGAGAAGGAGAAAAAGGCCTAGAAAATAATATTTTTCATATGGAAGTGATTTTTAAGCTTTTCTTGTTGATAATGAACCATCAAATTATTTTGAAGCTATATCTTCTTCTGATGCTAAATATTGGAAAGAGGCAATAAAAATTGAAATTGATTCTATTAAGAAAATAAATACATGGATTTTAACTGATTTACCTCCTGGTGCAAAGCCTATTGGCTGTAAATGGATTTTCAAAAGGAAATTTAATCCTGATGGATCTTTAGATAAATATAAAGCTCGGTTAGTAGCAAAAGAATTTTCTCAAAAATAAAATATAGATTATTTTGATACATTTGCACCAGTGACTAGAATTTCTTCTATTCGAGTTTTAATTGCCTTAGCTTCAATCCGTAAGCTTTTTATCCACCAAATAAATGTCAAAACTGCTTTTCTAAGTGGTGATTTAGAAGAAGAAATTTACACGGTTCAACCTGAAGGCAGTGTCATTCCTGGACAAGAAAATAAAGTTTGTAAATTAGTTAAATCTCTTTATGGCCTTAAACAAGCTCCTAAGCAGTGGTATGAGAAATTTGAACAAGTCTTACTGAGAGACGGTTTTTCTTCAGTTGAGGTAGATAAATGTGTTTATACTAAAGTGATTAGACAATAATTATGTGATAATATGTCTGTATGTTGATGACATGCTTATATTTGGTACAAGTTTAAATATTGTGCAAAATACTAAATCATTTTTGTCTGCTCATTTTGATATAAAAGATCTGGGTGAAGTAAATATGATATTGGGAGTTAAAGTTATAAGGAGTAAAGATGGAATAATGTTGTCACAAGAACATTATGTTGAGAGAGTTCTTAAGAAGTTTGAATATTTTGATGTCACACTAGTGAGCACTCCTTTTGATGCTAACTCTCAGTTGAAAAAGAATCATGGTGACCCAGTTGCTCAGTCTAAATACGCTCAAATTATTGGGAGTCTGATGCATTTAATGAATTTTACAAGGCCTGATATAGCATATGCTGTGTGTAGACTGAGTAGATATACTCATAATCCCAACAACGAGCATTGGTCTACATTAGCTAGACTAATGAAATATTTGAGAGGAACCATGAAATATGATATCTTATATAGTCGATTTCCTTCTTACTTTAGAAGGGTACAGTGATGCAAACTGGATCTCTTATTCAGATGAAACAAAGTCCACTAGTGGTTATGTATTCACCCTTGGTGGAGGTGCAATAACGTGGAAATCAGCTAAACAGACGATCATTGCTAGATCAACTATGGAATCAGAGTTTGTAGCTCTGGAGTTAGCTGGTTCTTAGGCTGAGTGGCTAAGAAACTTCTTAGCTAATATCCCTTTGATAAAGGATGTCTTGCCTCTAGTGTCTATACACAGTGATTTCCAAGCGGCAATAGCTATAGAAAAGAATAAATCTTATAATTGTAAAAGTAGACACATGAAATTGAGACATGATGTCATAAAACAGCTGTTGAGAGATGGAATAATTTCCATTAATTATGTGAAGTAAGAGATAAATTTGGCCGATCCTCTGACTAAACCCGTGGGAAGAAAATTAATTCTTCAAACCTCAAAAGAGATAGGGTTAAGGCCGACATGTTGTCAATAGAGATGGTAACCCAAGCTATGTGATTGGAGATCCCATGAATTAGGTTCATATGGGTAATAACAAGTCGATATTGGCACTGATGCACTAAAAGAGAGTGCTTGACTGCTACTAAATTGAGAGGCTGATTTATAACTCTTAATGAAATTCATAGTCCTTATGGATGGTGTATTTAAAAGCAATATACTTTTGATGAATTCACCTATATGAGAGTGGAGTGGGCCTCTCCTATGAGATTTTGGCCTAGTCTCTAAAGCTCTTATGAATAACCAGGCACGCGCATGGCCTATTGGGCGCAAAACCGCATTGAACAACAAAATTACCGGGGGTCGAAATGTGATTGATAAAATCTCTGACTTACAATAAGAGTTATTGGTTCATAGAAATATTATATTTCACCAGTAATTATGTAAGTTAAGTTTTATCAGTCTAAGTTTGGTTCATAGTCCGAAAGACACCAAACCTATTGCATTTGGACCATACAAATCCAGCAAGTCTTACTCTTTCTGTTATAAACCTTTGAAATAGTGGGGGAGTGTGGCAGTATTTCAAAGTCCTTTGGACAAATGGCACACTTTGTCCATGTGTCCTTCAAAGAACAAAATATGGCAATTGTTTGGCATGTGCTGGAAAGACATGCAAGATTGTAACATATAATCTTGACAAATGGCAAAGCTTTTTGCCTATAAAAAGATACCTTTCTTCCACCAAATTTAGAAGCAGTAACATCATTTCCTCCATTTCCTTCAAGCCTTTATTCTTCCTTTGTTGTCCAATATTAATTATTAGTTGTTTCCTTTCTTATTTATTTTTCTTACTAGCTAGCTGGATTTGTAATTTAATATTTTACTGATTCCTGTATCCTCCCTAATAGAGGTAGGCTTGTTTAATCCTAGAGAGACATTTCACACTGCTGAAATAGTTTCTTAGGACAGTTCCTAGCACGACTCAAGTCAATCCGTGTATCCTCTTACAAATAATTATTGCAGTGTTATTATTGAAATTCTTGCTATCAATTCCCTACAGTTATATAACAATTAAGAGATTTAATTGCCAAAAATGCTTTATGCTCTAACTCAACAGGCAAATGGCAAACTTTTTCCAAAGACGAGTCTGTATGGAGAGGTTCCTATAGGTGTTTTAAATGCAGTCCTATAAGCCTAAAGTGCATCATTTAATTTCAAGGACCAATCTTTTCTCGAGGCTCCCACGGTCTTTTCTAGAATTCTTTTAAGTTCTCTATTTGATACCTCAACTTGCCCATTTGTTTGTGTATGATATGGTGTGCCTGTTTTGTGTGTGACCCCATATTTAGATAACAAGGTTGCAAATTGTCTATTCATGAAATGTGAACTTTGATCACTAATGATTACTCGTGGGGTTCCAAATCTAGTAAAAATGTTCTTTTTAAGAAACTGACACACCACCTTGGCTTCATTTGTCCTAGTGGCTATTGCTTCAACCCATTTTGACACGTAATCTACGACCACTAATATATACTGGCATGAATGCGATGAAGGAAATGG
Source organism: Nicotiana paniculata (assembly GCA_005239505.1). Lineage (NCBI taxonomy): Eukaryota > Viridiplantae > Streptophyta > Magnoliopsida > Solanales > Solanaceae > Nicotiana > Nicotiana paniculata. Next base: position 15,471 of record ML344952.1, on the reverse strand, counting down.
ACCCATAAAATCTATACCCCATTCATCAAAAATTTCACAAACAAGTATAGAGTTGAGAGGCATTTCATCCCTTTTGGAGATGTTGCCCATCCTTTGGCATTGATCACATGACAACACGTATGCTCGTGCATCTTTGAATAAGGTGGGCCAATAAAATCCTGCTTCTAGAACTTTAGTTGTTGTTCTATTTGGTCCATGATGACCTCCAACTTCTCCATCGTGACAGTGGTACAAGATATTTTTCATTTCTGTTTCTGGAATGCATCTTCTCACGATCCCATATGCACAATATTTAAACAAGTAAAGATCATCCCAAAAATAATGTTTTACTTATGGCAATAACTTCTTTTTCCTTGAGTAAGAATAGTCACAAGGAATCCATTTTCCAACCAAATAGTTAGCTAAATTAGCAAACCAAGAACTTTGATCAGCAACTACTTTTATTGAAAAAATATGCTCGTCTGGGAACTCTTCTTGAATTGCAATTGATTCACTTGGTGGCTTCTCTAAGTGAGAGAGATGATCAACAACTTGATTTTCTGAACCTTTCTTATCTTTGATTTCCCAGTCAAACTCTTGAAGAAGAAGTATCCACCGTAAGAGTCTTTGTTTTGCATCTTTCTTGGCAAAGAGGTATTTTAGTGCTAAGTGATCTGTAAAGACTATTACTTCTAATCCAATAAGATTAGCTCTAAATTTATCAAAAGCAAATACCACAGCTAGTAATTCTTTTTCGGTTGTGGCGTAATTTACTTGTGCCTCATTGAGTGTACGACTAGCGTAGTAAATGAGACGAAAGATTTTTTCTTTTCTTTGGCCAATAACTGCCCCAACTGCTACATCACTAGCGTCGCATATTAATTCAAATGGTTGACTCCAATCTGTAGTCACAACAATTGGAGCATTTAACAGTTGTCTCTTGATTTCTCCAAATGCATGCAAGAAATTATTAGTGAACTCAAATTTTACATCCTTACCTAACAGGTTAGTTAATGGTTTGGTGATTTTGGAGAAATCCTTAATGAATCCTCGGTAAAATCCTGCATGACTTAGGAAACTTCTGATCCCTTTAACTGTGGTTGGAGGCGGTAATTTTGCAATTACCTCGACCTTTGCTTTATCAACTTCAATGCCATATGATGTAATTTTGTGTCCAAGAATGATTCCTTCTTTCACCATAAAATGACACTTTCCCCAATTTAAAACTAGATTTGTTTCTTCACATCTTCTCAACACTAATGTTAGATGGTGAAGATATTCTTCAAAGATTTTTCCAAAGAGTGTAAAATCATCCATAAATATCTCCAAAATTTTTCAGTCATGTATGAGAAAATAGATGTCATGCATCTTTGAAATGTGGCAGGGGCATTGCATAGACCAAAATGCATTCTTCTGTATGCAAATGACCCACTAGGGCAAGTAAATATTGTTTTCTCCTGGTCTTCTAGAGCAATCAGTATTTGATTGTAGCCAGAGTAACGACCATGAAAATAATAGAAACTATGCCCTGCCAGTTTTTCTAGCATCTGGTCAATAAATGGTAAGGGAAAATGATCTTTTCGGGTAGCACTATTGAGTCTACGATAGTCAATGCATACCCTCCATCCTGTGACAGTTCGAATTGGAATCAACTCGTTATTTTCATTTTGCACAACTGTCATTCCACCCTTTTTTGGTACAATTTGTACTGGACTTATCCAACTACTGTTAAAGATTGCGTAGATTATTCCTGCATCTAAAATTTTAACTACATCCTTTTGGACCGCTTCGTGTAATTTAGGATTCAGACGGCGTTGTGGTTGCACTACTGGTTTTGAGTTATCTTCCAACAGTATTTTGTGCATGCAAATAGCAGGACTGATTTCTCGTATGTCTCTTATATTCCATCCTATTTCTTTCTTGTATCTTCGCAATATTTCAATCAATCGATGTTCCTGTTCACCTGTCAAAGAGGAAGAAATTATGACTGGAAATGCTTCAGGTTCTAGGAAAACATATTTTAAATGAGAAGAGAGAACTTTTAGCTCAAGAAGAGAGTAAGGTTTTACCTGTTTTATTTCTTCTTCATGGATTCCGAATGAGTATTCCTCTTCGTGCTCTTGATGGGATTCTTCATCAAATCCTAGATCAATGTCAGTTAGATGATCTTCTGGTGGATCATTGACTAACTGTTGGCTTTGATATTCTTCCACAATTCATTTAATATATCAATTCCGAAACATGATGAGGAAGTTTCCTCATTAGGGTATTTCATTAATTTTTGCATATCAAAGATCACCCTTTCTTTATCTACTCCCAAAATTAGTTGTCCTTGTTGAACATCAATCAATGCTCTACCAGTTGCTAAAAATGGTCTTCCAATAATTATTGGCACTTCACTGTGTTCTTCCATATCAAGTATTATGAAGTCCACTGGAAATACAAATTTGTCCACTTTGACAAGTACATCTTCTATTATACCTCTTGTGTTTTTCAAGGATTGATCTTCCAGTTGTAGTGAAACTGGTGTCACTTTTATTTGTCCCAAGTTGAGCTTCCTGAAAATTGAAAATGGCATTAGATTAATAGAAGCTCCTGAATCACAAAGTGTTTTTTCAAAATAAATTCCTCCTAGAGTACAAGGAATTGTAAAACTCCCTGGATCTCCAAGTTTTTTCATAAGCGTATTTTGTATTATAGCACTACAATTTTCTGTCAATTCAATGACTGCAAGATCTTCTAGCTTTCTTTTGTTTGAAAGAATTTCTTTAAGAAAATTCGCGTACGAAGGCATTTGAGCTAATGCATCAGTAAAAGGGACATTGATGTACAATTGCTTAAGGATTTCAAGGAACTTCCCAAATTGTTTATCTAATTTTTCCCTCTTTTATTTTTGAGGGAAAGGGAATGCGATCTCTTAGGTTCCTTCGTTCTTTTGTGAGTGTGATTATTTCTTCCTCTTTTTTTCTTTTTTTACTGGTTCACATGTCTCTTGTTCCTTTGATTCATGATCTTTATGTTCTTGTTCTTTTTCTTTATCGTATCCTCGATATGGATCAGGTAATTGTCATTTCTCAAAGATATAGCTTGTTCTTGCTCCTTTGGATTTTTTTCTGTATTACTTGGGAGACTTCCAGGATTTCTCTCAGTTAGCTTGGTTGCTAACTGTACCATATGAATTTCAAGATTCCGAATTGCCAAGCCCTGTGATTCCATTCTATCTTCAGCATTTTTATTGAGCTTCTCAGTATTTTTGATGAATTGATAAACCAAATCCTCCAGGTTTGGTCTCTGAGATGGAGTCTGAGTTTGGTATTCTTGCGGATTTCCTTGTTGATTTTGGAAGCCAGGAGGTGCTTGACTTGACTGACCTTGGTGTCCAGGTTGCCATGAGTTGAGACTTCCATTCTTGTTGCTCCACGAGAAACCTTGATGTATTTGCCCTTGGGGGTTAAAACTGTTGTTATTATAATAGTTATTATTTCTATTATAATGTCCAACATCATTAACATATTCTCTCATTTGGCATTCATGATTTGGATTTCCTCCTCCACACAGATCACATAATGAGTGTGATTGTGATTTTGGTGTGGTTGTTTTCATTGACTCTACCTTCTTTGTCAAGGTTGTTAGTTGATGAACTAATAAAGAGACATCATCAATCTGGTGCATTCCATATGGCTTTCTTGGTTGAGCTCTTTCAGTTGGCCATTGACTTGCGTGTTCGGAAATTTCATCTAAAAGAGCCATGGAATCTTCTGTGGTTCTGCTCAAGATTGAGCCACCTGCAGTGGTATCTACGATACTTCTTGAGGTAGGTGTTATTCCATTATAAAAATTAATCAATTGCTGCCAATCTGGTACACCGTGGTGTGGGCACCTTCTTAAAAGTCCTTTAAATCTTTTCCATGCTTCGTAAACTGATTCTGCATCGAGCTGAGAAAAGTTATTAATTTCTTGTCTCATTCTAGCAGTCTTTGCAAGTGAGAAGTATTTATTCAAAAACTTTTGAGTCATGTCTTCCCATGTTTGAATGGAACCTATTGGTAGATTCCTGAGCCATGTTCTTGCATCTCCCCTTAAGGAAAAGGGAAATACTCTCAATCTAATAACATCATTTGGAACTCCATTATTTCCAAAAGTATCTAAGATTTCCATGAAATCATCCAGATGAGTATTAGGATCTTCCTGTGATAGTCCATTGAACTGGCAATTATTTTGAATCATTTGAATCAAGGCAAGCTTTATTTCAAAATTATGGGTGGCTACTGGAGGACGTCTTACGCTGGATTCTCTTCCTGTGTAAGTTGGCCTTGCGTAGTCCCTCAATAATCTCCTTGGCCTTGGTTCAACTTCATCAAATTGATCCTCCATAATAGGATTCTTATTGTGTTCCCTAGGAGGTATTCCTTGTTCATCTTCCATGCTAGTTTGAGTAGTATTGAGACTTTGATCGCATTCTGCTGATAGTTTCTTCAATCGTCTCAAAGTTCTGTTTATTTCAGGATCAAGGTCGATTGTCTTCTTTGATGAAGAATGGGTCATATGCCTTCTACACACAAGAGTTAATCAATAAGTCATAAAAGATAAATTATTCTCAAATGGTAACAAAACAAATTTTTTTATTTGAAGTACATTTCTACCAATCCCGGCAACGGCGCCAAAAATTTGACGAATGGCTAGCGTATAATAATTATTACTCGTATGTTGTCAAATTTTGTAATATAGAAAGATGTAGGTCCACAGGGATTGGGTAATCTATTCTTACAAATAAGTCTTGTTTGAATTACTATTTCAGAAATATGGGGTGGTGAATTGATTAACTAACAATCAATAAATAAAGTAGCAATGAGAAAAACTACAAATTATTTTCTTTCACAAATATTAAAAGAAAGTGCTGGGATCCTGACTTTACTTGATATTGCGATAATATAGGTCCACTTATTAATCAACTTCTATTCCCACAAATATATGATTGTCTCTGGCGTTAACATTCACATATGATCACTTAAATCTATTAGTTAGTCATGCTCTTTCAATTACACAACTTACCTATCGAAATAAGCAATATTAAGAGCAAGGAATATATGCCAAAACTTAAAACATGCTCTTTTTATTTTGGAGAGCCTCTTCCGATTAACTCACTTGTTATAACTAATTAATATTCGAATTGCTCTTGCGATTACAATCCTTAATACCATCATAGTTATATATTGCATTAGGTAATTAACATTTAGGAGACAACTTGTTTATACTAAAATTAACTGTATTACTTATTTTTCTCTTTCGATTACAAAATTAGTAAAAGTTAGTTTATACAAACTTAAATAGATGCCGTGAAATCTAGTTAGTATCTACTGCTGAAGCAGATGATAAATATAAAATTTCAGGCCAAGCATATGAAGTTGAAGAATAATTACTACTATTATAACAGAATATCAAGCTTCGTCATTTTTCCGGCACGAAAATAATTACTCCATAGTGAAGTAATTACAACCACACGAATTGTCTTTCTTCATCAAATAAGAAATAGAAAGAAATATTCAAAGTGATTAACTCTCCCTATTTAATTATTATCAGAAAATAAAATGATGATGAACAGTGGAGTTTTAATTTTTTTATTTCAAACTCTCGTGAAACTAGCCAATTCAGTGGCTTCACAATAACGTACGCAACTGAAAAAAGAAGCTAAAGAGAAAAAGAACTGAAAGCAACTAAATTGGCAATTTATTTGCACCCAATTTTTCCTCTCCAACCGATGACTCAAGCTAAAGAAATGGTTGCTTTATATAGTTGTGAGAGCTCCTTTTATTTGAAGTCTTGTTTAATATATTTATTCACCATTTGCACATGCCACTTGCATCTTTGTCTTCTAATTGCTAGACAATGAGTCTAGTTGGAATATTTCTATGTCCACTTGCTGCTCCAACATGCAATTTTTGTTTGTAATTTGCTATATCAAAAGAATTCTTCCTTTTCTTAAATCAATACCGGCTCTCGTTCATGAAATTTCCTTATGCATTTTTGTTTTTTTTCTTCTTTTTTTTTCCTTTTATCTTTTCTTATACAAAATATGCCATTTGCTGCAAAATAAGAAGGATTATTATAAAGTAAAATACCAAGACTCGAATAAACGTTAGTCCTTTTCTCTCTTATTTTGATACTATCAACTCCCAGGTGATAAAAAGGAAACCAAGACGCTTCGGATGCAAGCGGCCATGTATAGTATCATTCACAACGACCTATACAGGAGGACGTATGGCGACCCCCTAGAGAAATGCTTAGGCCCGAATCAAACGTGGCGCGTCCTACAAGAAGTCCACGAAGGCAACTGTGGGGCTCATTCCGGCTTTCGAGCTCTGGTTCGATGTCTCATAAAAGCAGGTTACTACTGGCCTACTAAAAAAAAAGAGGCCGCAGACTTCGTGAAAAAATACTAGAAATTCCAAAAATACGCTGATGTTTTAACTTTAATACCACATAAGAGGGGGTGATTTGTGTGGTGTCCAATTATTCATGTGCACTGATTATAGAAGGACCTGGTTCTTCTAACTGTTCCTTAACCTACTATTGCTGAAATAGTAAATGCAAAAAGTAAAGAACACAAGTATTTTTATGTGAAAAGCACCCGACTCAAAAGGTGAAAAAACTACGACCTACTACTCAGTAGGATTTTCCCAAACACTTCACTAAATCACTGAGCCAAAATAGCCTTTACAAAATACTTTATAAACCTAAGGATTAACACTAATCTCTTTGTGGCAACCAACCTCTAACTGTTGCTACAACTTCAAGTTAACTCTAACTTGAATACTCAGAGTAACTATTACAATTGCCTCTAGATAAAGCTGAAACGTACAATTTGAAAACCACCTACTACAATTGAACTAGAATAAAAGATAGACACGTGGAACTGATTCTTCTATCTGGTTCATGTAGCTTCAGGTTCGCACACTTGAATCAGACAAGAATTTTTTGCAAAAATACCTTGCTATTTTCCTCTCAACTCGCGTTTAACTACTTCTTTTGTGCGTACCTGTAGAATGAAAATATCCCGCAATATATAGAGTTAGTAGATCAAGAAACAACTAGAGTTCTAATGCTACTCTTCCATGGTGGAAGAGTTCAAGTTGTTCTCAACTTCTAACTCCTCCCTTACCTTGGATAGTGTTTTCTTTGAGTGAAGAGTCCTTCTCTTTATCAATTATGCAACTTTTTTAATCAGGAGATCTCAGATGTATCAAGTTAAGCTTATCTCCTTCAGGTACATCCCTTATGCTCGAATTTTCCCGTGTCTGTGTACACAGGGGATGGACCTGGTTCATGTGAGCTTCCTTTGTCAATCTTCAAAACAAAACTTCACTTGGGACAACAAATTCCCCCTTTTTGATGATGACAAACTTTGTGCTTTTTATAAGCTTAGGCCATGTTTCAACTCATCTCCACATCAACACAATGTTAGAACATTTCACCTTTTTTATCACTTATCATCAAGGATCAGGTTCATTAGGTTATAAACATCACTGTTCAAAGTGTAAGCACAACATTTCCCCCCCTTTTGGCATCATTAAAAAGTTGCATAAATATGTAAGATAACCAGATTTTTAAAAATTACTCATGGCCATTGGGGCTACTTCAAATGCAATCATGGATTAATCTTCATATATAAATCTAAGGATATTAGCCATCTAAGAAATATAAACAAACAATTACAGCAAAAGGCAGTGAATTTTATTGATTGATAAGATCCTACCATAAATCATATGAAGAAATAAAAACATTGGAACATGAGCAAAAGAATAAAAAAAATCCCAAACTGGGACACTGGTTGATTTACACTAGGCTAGGAGGCTTAAGGTTGGGAAGGACCAGGTTCTTGGTTTTTGGCTTGGAGTAGTTTCAGCATATCCTGAAGAATTCCATCATTCTTATCCTTTTTTTTTGCCAGCTCAGCTCTGAGAGCATCTCTCTCAGTCTCTACTTCTGCCAACCTCTTCTTCAGCCTATCAATCTCAGCATTCTTTGCCCCACTCTCTTGCATCAAGGCTCGCACTTTACTATTCACTGCCTTGACAACACACATTTCTTTACAAGTTCGAACAACACTTTGTGGGGTGGATTAATCTCACTTTTGTAAATAGCCTTGGGCTCAAGTTCTTCTTCGTTGTCACCAAATTTCCTACTAATGGCAAGGGCAGTAGGGAGATTCTCTAGACTTGGCCATTTTAGCTTCTTATAATCATTGTATCCTTCAGTAGGTACACCCAAGATCTCTCCTAACTCTTTCTCATCAAAAGTTACTTTCACCCCCTTTACCACACTGGTGACTCTACCATCTTTTATCCCACAGTTGGCCATAAACTCCACGATTTCATTCCTGGCCATCCTGCCATCCATCTGAAGGACCATGTCCTTCCAACGCAATTGTAACTTTTCCAAAAGCATCACCATTCCGTCCGCCTCCAAGTCCCTGAGGAGTCTGCCTTTCAGGATAGTCCTCTTTCCAAATTTGTCCATCTTGTATTTCTCAACATCAGAATCATCTTCTTTTTCCTCTCCATTCTTCCTCCTCCATAGTTTTCACTTTTCTTGATTTCACAGCAGGCCTGGTTCTTTTAGCCAAAGTGAATGGTTCAACGAACTTTGACTTTGAAACATATTTCTTTGTGAAAGTCTTGTCTTTCTTAGCTTTAGGAGTCAGAACCTCCACTTCTTCTGTCTCATATTCATCTTGAAGGACCAGGTCCATCTCATCAATTTCAATAGCCTCAATAGGCTCATCCACCTTCTTCATTACCTTAGCAACAACTTTTCTTTTACTTTCTTCTAAAGCTTTCTCCAGTTCGCCTCACTCTACTTCTTTTGACTTTTTGTGTCTCTTCCTATTGTGGGAGGAATTTCAACAGGGATAGAAGAGGCAACCTTCATTTTCTTATTTACCCTAGCAGTGCCAGGGGTTTTAACTCCTGAACTTACTTTCTTCTTTGGATTGTAACTTGCAGTCACCCTTTTCAGTCCCCCTGTTTTTATCACACTCTCCTCTATTCCAGCAGATTCCTCACCCCAAACAACATTACACCTGATTCTTTAGTTAGACTAACAGGAGTGGGTGAAGAACCAACCACTCATTTTCCCTTTCCCCTCACAGTACTCCGAGCACCCTCACTCTTTTTTTCTTTCCGAGCACCCTTACTTTTTTTTTCTTTTTCTTTTTCATTTTACCACCAAGCCTTCCAGACCAGTAGTTTCAACACCTGCCATGGATCCTACCAGCACAAACCTATTCACCAAATTTGTAGCAATCTCAAAAATAGTTCAGGAGTAACTTTAGGGCCAGATGATACATGTTCAGTCTCAGAAGAAACCATTTCTTCCCCCTCAGTAGCAGATTTAAATGAGTCTTTAGATTTCTAAGGTTCCTGAACCTGGCTAGCCTTTAATTGTTCATCTAATTTCTTAGATAATGCATTCCCAACTAGAGTCTTGCGAGCAAGCGTCTTAGTTCCTCCTTTCTTAGACAGAGGTGTGGTTGACGGTGTGATAGATGGTGCGGGGTGTGGTTTCCTTGTGTGGGGATAAAGGATTTTCAGAAGGGTTTGCCATTTTTGAGTTTGGGAGCTTTAGAAAACGAGTTTGTGTGAGAGTAGAAGAGGAGAGAAGTTTCAGAGAATATGAATGGCTTGAAAATTTAGAAGTGAAGAAACAAATAAATACTAATCAATATAAAGTTGAGATTTCACTTGAGTAATGACAACTTTTTCAGAAGTCTAATCAAACTGCAAGTCAGTTTGAAAAGACATTCAAGACTATCCCTAGAATATAGGCACTTAATGCGGCTGTGACTTCTTTTGAACAGAATTGGTTCATTTTGTAACGGATAAGGACAAAAAGTATTTGGAATTAGATGTGACTCTTATTTTAATCATGATCCAAATATAGTTATTCCATATTATGCAGAGTGTAGAATACATACCAAGTAATCATGATGAACCAGGTTCTTCACTGAGAAATCTCTTGTGTAAGTCTGAATTTTCCAAGAAAATAGATATAATATCATTAGAGATTAATGAGTCATTTTAATACATGGAACAAGAGTATATTGTTGAAAGTATGATACTGAGCAAAATCTGATTTAACTATATACAAAACTTACAGATTTTCTAACCAATTTTTTTTTTATTTCATTTTTTTCAAATTTTTTTTTCGATTGTGAAATTTTGAAATGGTCCTTTTAGGTGATCTTAATCATACCTAATTCTAACATGTTCCTTTAAAAGTGATCTCTACTTAGAGATTTTGTGAAGACGTTAGCTATTTGCTTGTACAAAATTTCACAGTGATCAAACCCTTTTCATAGTTGTCCCTAAAAAAGTGATGCCTAACATCTATGTGATTAGTTCTCTTATGATGAACCGGGTTCTTGGTCATACTAATTTCACTAGTGTTATCACAAAAGATGGGGATACAACCAACATCAATTCCAAAGTTTATTAATTGTTGTTTGATCCATAACAATTGAGCACAACATGGAGCAACAACAACATACTCAACTTCAGCAGTAGATAAGGCCATAGAATTTTGCTTTTTGGTGGCCCAAGACGCAAGACAAGAGCCAAGAAAGTGTGCCATACCTAAGGTGCTCTTTCTATCCACAAGAAAACCTGCTTAGCCAGCATCAGCATATCCCACTAGATTGAAATTACTACCTTTTGGATACAATATACAAAGGTCAATGGTGCCTTTTAGGTATCTCAAAATCCTCTTGACAGCAATCAAGTGAGACTTCTTTGGATTCGCGTGAAATCTTGCACAAAGGCCTACACTGAAAAAAATGCTAGGTCTGCTAGCAGTGAGATACAAAAATGAGCCAATCCTTCCCCTATACAACTTCTGATCAAGGTTCATCTATATCTAACTTTGTAGTTGTTGCAATAGGAGTGTCAATTTTTTTGGAATCTTCCATTTTAAACCTTGTAAGCAACTCTTTTATAAAATTCTGCTGATGGATCATAGTTCTATTTGAATTTTATTTAATTTGTAAGACTAAAAAGAAATTAAGCTCACCCATATTTACAAACTTATCAGTGGTTGCTTCAAAGATTATATCATCAACATATATCTGAACTACCAAGAGATCTTTACCTTTTTCTTTCAAGAACAAAGTATTGTCAATTTTACCTCTCTTGTAGTCATGCTCAAGCAAACTTTTTGATAATCTTTCATGCCATGCTCTTAGAGCCTGCTTGAGCCTATAAAGTTCCTTGTCAAGCTTGTACACATGATCAGGACATTCCTTGTTTTCAAAGCCTAGAGGTTTCTTGACAAATACTTCTTCTTTTAGATAGCCATTGAGGACGGCACTCTTTACATCTATTTGATGGCGAGTGAATTCCATGTAAGCATCAAAGTCTATGAGGAGTCTTATTGCTTCCAACCTTGCAACTGGAGCAAAGGGTTCATCATAGTCTATGCCCTCTTCTTGGCTATATCCTTGAACCACCAATCCTGCCTTGTTCTTTGTAACTGTTCCATCTTCATAAAGTTTGTTTTTGAAGACCCATTTTGTGTGAATTACTGATCTGTCCTTGGGTCTTGGTACCAGATGCCAAACTTGACTCCTTTCAAATTGGTTGATTTCATCTTGCATTGCATTTACCCAGTCTGCATCCTGCAGAGCCTCAGCAATATTTTTAGGTTCGATAAGAAAGCATCAAAAGTACAAAAATTCTTCAATGAAGATCTGGTTTTGATTCCAGAGGTTGGATCAGTAATTATATTCTCAATGGGATGGGAACTTTGATACTTATAAGGTTTCACAACCAGTTGGTTTCTCCTAGATGTTCCTTCAGTGTTTTGTTGCAGAGGAACATGTTCATGGACAGGCCTTGAGGTTTGAGGATCATTTCCTCTTTGTTCTATTCCCCCAGTCATGTTGCTCTAGGTGGAAGGACCTGTTCCATCACCTGTTCCTTCCTCTAGTGCAGCTTCAGTTTGGGCTATGGTTTCATTTGAGTTTCTTACCAGCCTAATTGCTTTATCATCATGTTCCTGTATCTTATAAAGAATGTTAGTTTAATCAAAAACCACATGAGCACTTTATTCTACACACATAGTTCTTTTGTTATAGACCTTATAATATTTACTATGTGAAGAATATCCTAAGAATACTCCCTCATCACTTTTGGGATCAAACTTACCTAGGGAGTCTTTACCATTATTGTGCACAAAGCACTAGCATCCATATGCCCTAAGATGGGATATGTTTGGTTTTCTACAAGAGTTCTAGTCATGCACCTATTTATTATGTAGAATACAATGTTTACAACTTCTGCCCAGAAGCTATGGGGCAGTTTACTAGAAAGAAGTATAGTCTTAGCCATATGTTCAAGTGTCCTATTATTTCTTTCAACTATTCCATTTTGTTGTGGAGTCCTAGGAGCAGAGAAATTATGATCTGTGCCATGCTCATCACAAAATTTAGCAAATTTAGCTTTCTCAAATTCAGTGCCATAATCAGACCGAGTTGATGCAAGTTGATTACCTAGTTGTTTCTGAGTTCTTCTAACAAAAGAAGTAAACATATCAAATGATTCATCTTTAGATGTTAAAAACAATGTCCAAGTAATCATCAACAAGCACCATCACATATCTATTACCACCTCTGTTTAATGTTCTCATTGGACCACAAAGATCCATATGGACCAGTTCCATCGTCCTCGTGGTGCTTACCATTTTATTGCATTTAAAAGAGGATCTTACCTGCTTCCCCCTAGCACAAGCCTCACAAACTTTATCTTCCTTAAACTTGATGTTAGGCAACCGTATCACCAGGTCCTTGGAGACTAATTTGTTGAGTTGACTCAGACTGGCATGTCCAAGTCTCTTGTGCCAAAGAAGGGGATTATTATCCAACACACTTAAGCAAGTGAGTTCATTTTCTGAAAGTGTGGAGAGATCTACAACATATATATTGATAACTCTTTTTGCCTGCAAAGCAATCTTGTCAGTGGTAAGATTAATCACAAAGCATTTGGTAGAGGTGAATGCTACCATGCTACTTCTATCACACAATTGTGATACATTTATTAGACTGTACTGATGGTAGGCTATAATATCATGTTTTAGTCGATTATTATATTCTAATTTACCGCACTTTAGTTGAGTTTGAGCTTTAATCGCTAGTGTTTTGCACTAATTATGTGTTTTATGCCTTGTAGGAGTGATTTCGAGATATGTGGATGTTATGGAATTAACTCAAGTGATTTGGAGCTTTGAAGTCTGAGTACAAGCCCAAGGAATTAATCCGGGATCGTGTTCAGGGATCAACGGATGACAGTTTAGAGCGAATGAAGAATCAAGCAGACATATTGTGCACTATCTAGTAAAATACACATAACCTTTCTACAATAAGTACATTTGGGCTCCAACATATATGGTTGGAAATATAATTCAAAGGGATACAACTTTCATGTTTTAAGTTTTTTCAAATTCCCAACAGAACAAGGTGAAAAGTGCGCGGCAGCACACGTCTTGTCAGGGAAAAGTGTCCTTTTTCATGTAGGAGAAGGTATAATTGTTTGGGCCCGACCCTAATTGGTATATATATATATGGAAAAACGGTATTTTGGGTACTTTTGACATACTTTGGACCTATGGAGGCAAGAACACACTAGGATCAAGGCGGAGAATTCTTCTACGAGTTTTTCACTTCCTTCTTCCTATTTCTATTATTGGTTATGAATTCTAGTATTTTAGTTATGCATACTATTATGAATAGCTAATTTGTTATCTAGGGTTTTGATGGAACCTATTGGAGGATGATTTTTCTGTTACGTTAATATAGATTTGTTGTAGCTTTTTCTCTATTTGTTCAACTACGTTTATATTGTGGTTGGTTGAAGAGCTCTCAATCGACTGTTCCTATTAGTGTTTATTATTCAGAATAGAGTGCATATTTAGGTAGTTTTTTAACAACAACACTCCTAACGTATATGAGGGATCAATACGAAGGGTTTAAAGGTGGGATTAGGAATAACGAAACCTTGGTGTGATCCGAGTGAGCCGTAGCTTAGTGCCAGCTAGCGTAATTCGGGAGAATATGTCTAGTAAATTATGGTAGATACTCGGGAAAAAATTACGACACTCAGAGCGCTCATGATCGGTAGAGAAAACTTAGGCAAATTTATAGGAAACGTAGAGGAAAGGATTCCGACAATAGGGGAAATCATAACTCTAGACCTCCTTAATATTGTCTCCAATCCTTATCCTTGTTAATTGATAGTTTTACTGCTTTCTAGTATTTGTTAGTTAATTAGATAAAAAATAAGCATTATAATCTTTATAATTAGGAAATTGTTTGGACTTGTGTTTCTTAGCGATATTGAGCAACTATAGCCGAGCCTTAGTTCTCTGTGGGATTCGACTGTGGACTTGTAAACCGAATTATATTTTCAACGACCGCTTAGTCCTTTTTATAAGGCATAGTTAGGCGTGATAAAATTTTGGCGCCGTTGCCGGGTCACTAACGATGTAGCTATAGGTGTACATATTTCTAGGTTGCAAGTTTGAAGTTTTATTTTTGTTTTCTTGTATTTGATATTTTCTTTTAATTTTTTTTTTTGACTTGAGAGACCTGGCATCATGGAATTATGAGAGTTTTGATGTTGGCAATTCTTCTCTTAATCCTCCTTATGTATATTATGGAGAGAACCACCCATGGAAGAATTATCAAAATATTTTCAAGAGCGAGTTATGTGCGCCAACTCAATCTTATGTGTGAAATGTGTGTGATATGTGTGGTGGTCAAGATGGTCACTTTCATGGTTGTGATTATTTGTCTTATCCTCCCCCAACCCCTTACTATGATGATTCTACTTTTTCTGGTGAATTTAATAGGAACAAAGAACCTAGGGAAGGTGACCTGAAGGGGATCAAAGATATGTTAAAGTGTTTCATGGAACAATATGATAAAAAACCACTGCAGATACAAAGGAAAGAGGCAACTATTAACAAATTGGAGACTCAAGCTAATAAACTAATTGAACTTTGTAAACTGCAAAAAGCTTACATTGTAGATAGTAGCCAAGAAGAGCATGAATTGGCTGCAGAAATTGCCATTATAATGGAGGAGTTGAGAGTAGAATTTGACCAAACCAACCAACTAGAATTTGATGATGTCTATGTTGTAGAAGAGATACTAGAGTCAACCAAGGATATTGAGGATACATATTTAGTTGACTATACTGTCATTGGTGTTGAGGATGTAGACNAAATACGTCGAAAAATACGCGAAAGGGGACACCCGGGCGATAGCCGGACGTTGGAGCCAAACGGCCTGACCCAGCCTGGCGTTACCCAGGCTTTAGAGCCCTAACGCCAGGGGGGGCCTGGCGTTACCCAGGCCTTAGAGCCCTAACACCAGGGGGGGGCTGACGGGTTTTAAGTGTTTCCAAGTTGGAATAGAAGTCTTTTACACATTGAGGGTTCATCCTA
>MDKI01236502.1:0-23813 GCA_005239505.1 Nicotiana paniculata | reverse complement strand
TTAAAGCTCATAAAATGCAAGGGATATAATGCTTAAAATCACGAATTCTAGCCACTCATCAACTATCAGGGTATTAAACTACTTAGTCATACTATGAAGATGTGAGAGAGGGTGGTGGAGCTAAGGGTGAGGATGAGGGTGTCTATTTTCAAGAACCGATTTGGATTTATGTCGGGGCATTAACTATAGAAGCCATTCACCTGAGATTGATGAAAAAAAATAGGGAGAGGAAGATGCACTAGCATATGGTGTTCATCGATTTAGAAAAGTCTTACGATAACGTCCCGGGGGAGGTTTTGTGGAGATGTTTGGAGGTTAAAGGGGTACCTGTGGCCTACATTAGGGTGATTAAAGACATATATAAGGGAGAGAAGACCCGTGTGAGGACAGTGGAAGGGGTCTTGAACAATTTTCCGGTCATGATAGGGTTGCATCAGGGGTCGGTACTCAGCCCTTTTTTTTGCCCTGGCGATGGACGTACTGACTCGCCACATCAAAGGGGAGGCACCGTGGTGCATGTTATTTGTAGGCAACATTGTTTTTATTGACGAGACACAAGACAGTGTTAGCGTGAGGTTAGAGATGTGGAGACTGACCCTGGAATCTAAAGGTTTCAAGCTGAGAAGAACCAAGACAGAATACTTGAAGTGTAAGCTTAGTGGTGCTACTCAAGGAGTGGAAAGGGAGGTGAGGCTAAATTCACAAGCAGGAGGGGAATTTTGAAGTACCTTGGGTCTATTATATAGGGGGATAGGGAAATTGATAAACATGTTACACATCGTATTATGGCGGGAAGGATGAAATGGAGACTTGCTTCCGGTGTTTTGTGTGACAAGAAGGTACTACCAAAACTTAAAGGTATGTTTTATAGAGCGGTGGTCAGACCGGCTATGTTATATGGGGATGAGTGTTGGCCACTCAAGAGCTCTCATGTCTAAAAGATGAAGGTAGCAGAGATGGTGATGTTGAGATAGATATGCGTGCAAACTAGATTAGATAGGATTCGGAATGAAGTTATTTGAGACAAGGTGGGTGTGGCCCTATTGAGGACAAGACGCGGGAAGCACGACTTAGATGGTTTGGACATGTAAGGAGGAGAAACACAGACGCCCCGGTAATGAGGTGTGAGAGGTTGACATTGGAGGGCCTTAGGAGAGGTAGAGGTAGGCTGAAGAAGAGTTGAGGTGAGGTGACTAGGCAGGACATGACACATCAACAACTGACCGAGGACATGGCCCATGATAGGAAGGTGTGGAGGTCGAAGATTAGGATAGTAGGTTAGGGAATCTAGATTATTCATACCAATAGTGTTAGTACGTACTCTCGCATTTGGTTGGTAATAGGCTTATTTGAATACCCGTCCTTTTATTTACATTTCGATCATCTTACTATCTTGTGGTGTACGCTGCTTTTACATATTTTTTCGATGTTGTCCCATATTATTTTCTTGTTAATATTGTGGTACCTATGCTTGCCTGAGCGGAGAGTCTATTAGAAACAACTTCTCTACCTCCACAAAGGGGTAAGGTGTGCATACTCACTACCCTCCCCATACCACACTATATGAGATTAGACTGGGTATGTTGTTGTTAAATTGAGTAAATTTCACGTTATGTAGAGTTTAGGAGTAAGATTGAAGTCATCTTCTCTTTTTATATTTATCCATTATTGATGAAATGTCTCAATCTTTAGTTCTTTATACTGTTATAAGAGGATGTGCCGTTGTGAAATTTCAGCTTTGCATCTCATTTTGAAGACTCCTTAGAACCCTGGAAGACATTTTTTCAGGTGTCCAAAATTTGATGTAATAGGCCGTTTGTTTCCTGTAAAATCTTGTGAATTTTGTGTCTGATTTTGAACATATTGTTATGGATGATTTCTTCTAATGTTTATATATTTTTCTTGCAGAATAAGGGGTTATGTGGTTATTGGAAATGGGAAGACGGTGAATTTTCTTCAAGAGCTTTAGTTGTCATCAACAAATTAAAGAGGGAAAATGAGGCTCTTTTGAGGAAACATATTTTCTGTAGAAAAAATCAGATGATCTTTATAATGAAACCAATGTATTAAAGGAAAAAGTTGCTGCTTTTAAAGCTTCGTCTATTGACCATGATAGAGTAGTTGCAAAGTTGAAGGAAAAACTATTTTGGCAGTGGTATCTCATGCTTATGTTGTTGAGTTACCTTGTTGAGATCTTCAGGCTGAAACAAATGTATTAAATGCATTATTGTTGTTTAATCGATTGTAATGGCATTTGGATGTTTGACAAAAAGTATGTAATATATATTCTTATGGTAGAAAGATATTAGCAATGTTGTTTGAGCCTATAAGAAACGGATTTAACTACTATTATTGTGATGCATTTTCATGTTTAAGTATAATTGCAGTGCAATAAAGCTCTACATAAACCTATTGATTCCCAAAATCATAGAACACATGAAATTAAGAGAAACCACTAAGTTTGCACTATTTCCGAGCATATATATATCTCAGTTTGACCATAATTCCACCCAAGGTTGGATCAACTAGGCCCTCAACAGTTGCGTTGCATATTCACTGCACAACACAATAAAAAAATTTCAGAACACTAGCAAGCCAACGCATTAAACACCTAAGAGTGTTCTCATAACTGAACATTAACAAGCCAAAAATAATCAAGATACACATTAATCCATTACAAATTCACATTCACATTCTACATGTGATCTTGTCAACAAGATAAATTGTGAATGTGAGTTCAAAAAAGATCAACCAAACACTTGGAGAGTTTTCACAAGTTAGTTTCCAAGCACATACATGCAAAAAACTAATTGATATTTGTCACGATCCAAATTCCCAACTCTCACGATCCCGCTTAACACCACACTTGCTAGGCAAGCCAATGTTAGAAATTAATTAATTATTTTCTTAAAAAAATTTAATTCAATATAAGTAAGCAGTTTAGAATAATACGAAATCTAATACTATCCAATAAAGGAATCAAGAATAATGTACGAATTAATTAAATGAAACTCGAAACTAATTTTAATATCTAGCTACCAAGGGTCTGGGGTCACAATTCACGAACTACTAAAGAATACTACAAGTATTTGGCTGAAAGAAATATATATCTGTTTTGAATGAAATAAAACAACAATCCAAATAATGTAGAGAAGACTCCAGGAATTTGCGGACGCCAGCAGATCTACCTCGTATCTCCGTACGAATGCTCAGCTACTACTCGATAACTCAACTCAGGTCGGAACCTGGATCTGCACAAGAAGTACAAAGTGCAGTATCAGTACAACCGATCTCATGTACTGGTAAGTGCCGAGCCTAACCTCGACGAAGTAGTGGCGAGGCTATGGGGGGCATTTATAACATAACCTGGAAAAAATGCATAATAAAGCAAGAAGGGAATAATAAACTAATTAAACAGTAACTTGCAACAATTAATAAAACAACTCGGTTAACTTTTCCATATCTCAGCTATAACCAATCCTCACGAAAATTTCCAAGTTTCAATTTAAAATTACGGTAAAAGCAGAGTATGGGAACAATAGAATAAAATAGTAAGTTTTTTCAGTCTTTATCATATAATCAGTAAAACATGAATATCCTCCCTTATTGCTCCTTGTTGCGGTGCGCAACTCGCTCCCACCTGTCCATCCTTATTTCTCCTCCCTATATATATCACCCTTATTTCTCCTGTTGCGGCATGCAACTCGATCCCACCTGTACTCACTTATTACTCCTTGTTGCGGCGTGCAACCTGCTCCCACTAGACAATCACATCTCTTTATTTATAAAAAAAAAAAGATTTCAGTATTTAGGTCAAAGCCTTTCACAATATTTATGTCTCAACAATTGTAAGCAGAAAGCTGTACTATTCATGAACTTCATCAATTATCATTTCACAAAGAAACCAAGGGATCAACTAACATTTTCAAATACGTGAAATAATATTTAACAACAAGTTGACGAAAACAAGTAGTCATAGAGGCATCAAAATCACGAAAACAATCAAGACAAGAATATAGTGAATTGGAATCGGGGAAGGAATCATGTTAAACAGATAATTTGGTTGTGCATAGATACTCGTCACTTCACCTATACACCGCACACATGAAATTTCACATTGCATTTAAGTTGGAGATTCCTATTCCCTCAATTCAAGGTTAAACCAAACACTTACCTCGATCTCACAAGCAACTCACTGCTCAAGCATAGCTTTTCCTTTAGAATTTGCCTCTAACTTGCTCGAATCTAATCATAATTGGTTCAATATTATTAATTATTGCTAAAGAAATTAACATCCTCGGGGCTCCAAACCAAACATGCACGCAAGTCTAAAAATATCATACGAACTTGCTCGTGCGATCAAATCACAAAAATAATATTTAAAACTACGAATTCAACCTCAAAACTCATGATTTTCTCAAGAACACTTCAATTTCACTATTTTCTCAACCGTATGTCCGAATCACGTCAAATCAAATTCTGATTCTCACCAAATTTGACTGATAGGACTTAAATATCATAACAAACCTGTACCGGGATCCGAAACCAAAATACGAGCCCGATACCAATGATTTCAAACATTAATTCATTTCTTTATTTCCTTAAAAATCCAACATAACAATTTTCTTTAAAAATTGATTTCTAAAGCTAGGGACCTCAGAATTCAATTCCGGGCAAACATCCAAGTCCGATATTTTGCCACGGACCTCCCAGGACCATCATAATATAGATCCGGGTCTGTTTACTAAAAATGTTGACCAAATTCAACTAACACAAAATTTTTAACTCTAAAAATTATTATTCCTCACATTTGGCTTTCCGGATTCACGCCTGGAATACACACGGAAATCGAGGTAATTAAAATTAGTCATTTTAAAACTAATAAGCCCAGAATAGTGTCTTAATTCATAAGATGACCCTTTGGGTCATCACAATCTCCACCTCTAAAATAAACGTTCGTCCTCGAACGGACATAGAAAATTACCTGAACTGGCAAACAAGTGGGGATATCTACTCTTCATGTCCGACTCGGACTCCCAAGTAGCTACCTCAACAGTCTGGACTTTCCACTACACTCGAATTGAAGGATAACTCTTTGATCTCAATTGACGAACCTGCAGGTCTAAAATGGCTACCGGCTCCTCCTCGTAAGTCAAATCTTTGTCCAATTGGACAGAACTGAAATCTAACACGTGGGACGGGTCACCATGATATTTCTAAAGCATAGATACATGAAATACCGGATGAACTGAGGATAACCCTGGAGGTAACACGAGTCTATAAGCTACCTCCTTCACTCTATCAAGAATCTCAGATGGCCCGATATACGTAGGGCTCAACTTTCCCTTCTTCCCAAATCTCATAACACCCTTTATGGGTGATACCCGAAGTAATACTCTCTCTCCAACCATGAATGCCACATCAAGAACCTTACGGTCAGCATAACTCTTTTGCCTGGACTGAGCAGTACGAAGGCGATCCTGTATAACCTTGACCTTGTCCAAGGCCTCCTGTACTAAGTCTGTACCCAATAACCGAGCCTCTCCCAGCTCAAACTATCCAACTGGCGATCTGCACCGTCTACCATATAATGCCTCATAGGGAGCCATCCGAATGCTCGACTGATAGCTATTATTGTAGGCAAACTCCGCTAACGGCAAGAGCTGATCCCAAGAACCTCCGAAATCAATAACACAGGCGCGGAGCATATCCTCCAAGATCTGAATAGTACGCTCGGACTGCCCGTCCATCTGAGGATGGAATGCTATGCTCAACTCAACCCGTGTACCCAACTCACGCTGAACTTCCCTCCAAAAGTACAAGGTAAACTGCATACCCTGATCAGAAATGATAGACACGGGCACACCCTGAAGGCGAACAATCTCTCGAATATATATCTCTGTCAACCGCTCTGAAGTATAAATACTTGCCACTAGAATGAAATGTGCTGATTTAGTCAGCCTATCCACAATAACCCAAATGGCGTCGAACTTCCTCTGAGTCTGTGGGAGTCCAATAACGAAGTCCATAGTGATACGCTCCCACTTCCACTCAGGAATCTCTATCTGCTAAAGCAAATCACCGGGTCTCTGGTGCTCATACTTCACCTGTTGGAAATTCAAACAGCGATCCATATAAGCAACAATGTCCTTCTTCATCCTTCACCACCAATAATGTTGCCGCAGGTCCTGGCACATCTTGGCAGCAACCGGGTGAATAGAATACTTAGAACTGTGAGCCTCCTCAAGGATAAACTCACGAATTCCATCAACATTTGGCACACATATACGACCATGCATCCTCAAAACACCGTAATCACTAACTGTAAACTGCTTGGCACCACCGTGCCGACTGTGTCCCTAAGGACCATCAAATGCGGGTCATCATCCTGCCGATCTCTGATACGCTCAAATAAGGAAGATCGAGCGACTGTACAAGATAAAACACGACTGGGCAAAATATCTAACCTCACGAACTAATTAGCCAAAGTCTGAATGTCTGAAGCTAACGGTCTCTCACCGACTGGAATGAATGCAAGGCTACACATACTCACTGCCTCCCTACTCAATGCATCAGCCACCACATTGACCTTCCCTGGATGATACAATATAGTGATGTCATAATCTTTCAATAACTCTAACCATCTCCTCTGTCTCAAATTAATATCCTTTTGCTTGAACAAGTACTGGAGGCTGCAATGATCCATGTAAACCTCACACGGCACACCATAAAGATAGTGCCTCCAAATCTTCAATGGGTGAACAATGGTTGCCAACTCCAAGTCATGGACAGGGTAATTCTTCTCATGGACTTTCAACTGCCGAGATGAATATGCAATCACCTTGCCTTCCTGCATCAACATCGCTCCAAGCCCAACACGGGAAGCATCACAATATACCGTGAAAGATCCTGAACCTGATGGTAACACCAATACCGATGATGAAGTCAAGGCTGTCTTGAGCTTCTGAAAGCTCGCCTCACACTCGTCTGACCATATGAACGGGGCATCTTTTTGGGTCAATTTCGTCATTGGGCCTGCTATAAATGAAAATCCCTCCACAAACCAATGATAGTAACCTATCAAACCCAAGAAGCTCCTAATTTCCGTGGCTAAAGTGAGTCTAGGCCAATTCTTGACTGCCTCTATCTTCTTAGGATCTACCTGAATACCCTCTGTTGATACGATGTGACCCAAGAAAGCTACTGAATCCAACCAGAACTCGCACTTTGAAAATTTAGCATACAATTGACTATCCCTCAACGTCTGGAGCGCTATCCGGAGGTACTGCTCATGCTCCTCCCGGCTGCGGGAGTATATTAGAATATCATCAATGAACACAATTAAGAATGAATCTAGATAAGGCTTGAAAACCCGATTCATCAAATCCATAAAGGTTGATGGGGCATTAGTCAAGCCAAAAGACATCACCAGAAATTCATAGTGCCCACACCTCGTCCGAAAGGCTATACACATTCTCATCGACCCATCCTTCTTCTTCACGAACAAAACCGGTGCACCCCAGGGCAAGACACTAGGCCTAATGAAGCCCTTATCAATCAAGTCTTGCAACTGTTATTTCAATTCTTTCAACTCTGGTAGGGCCATCCGGTATGGAAGAATAGAAATGGGCTGAGTGCCAGGAGCCACATCAATGCAAAAATCAATATCCATGTCGAGTGGCATCCCCGGCAGGTCTGCCAGAAATACCTAGGGAAACTCACGAACAATAGGCACTGAATCTATTGAAGAGACTTCAGCATTAGAATCACGAATATGATCCAAATAAGCCAAACATCCCTTCTCAACCATGCAACGAGACTTGGCATAAGATATCACTCTACTGGGAGAATGACCAGGAGTCCCTTTCCATTCTAATCGAGGCAACCCTGGCAAAGCTAAAGTAAATGTCTTGGCGTGACAGTCCAAGATGGCATAATAAAGTGATAGCTAATCTATGCCAATATGACATCAAAATAAACCATATCAAGAAGCAAAAGGTCTACACTAGTTTCAATACCCTCAATAACGACTACACACGAACGATGCACACGATCTACAACAATAGCATCCCCCACCAGTGTAGACACATAAACAGGGATACTCAAGGAATCACGGGGCACAACCAAATACGAGGAAAAATATGATGACACATAAGAATAAGTAGATCCTGGATCAAACAAAACTGAACCATCTTTATTGCAAACTGAAATGGTACTTGTAATAACGGCATCGGAGGATTCCGCCTCAAGTCTGGCTGGAAATGCATATAATTGTGGCTGGGCCCCACCATCATGAACTATGTCTCTGGGAGGACCTCTGATAGACGGACCTCCACCTCTAGAGGAATGGCCTCCACCTCTAGCGGCCTCACCTCCACCTCTAAATAATCTGTCCCCTACCTCTGGCTACCTGACCCCTACCCCTGGCTGGCTGGGCAGGTGGTGCTGCAGCTGGTGCCGGAACTATGGCACGAGAACCCTAGTACTGATGCTGATTACCCGAAAATCTCGGACAAGCTCTCCGAACATGCCCATATTCCCCACACTA
Source organism: Nicotiana paniculata (assembly GCA_005239505.1). Classification (NCBI taxonomy): domain Eukaryota; kingdom Viridiplantae; phylum Streptophyta; class Magnoliopsida; order Solanales; family Solanaceae; genus Nicotiana; species Nicotiana paniculata. Next base: position 15,265 of record MDKI01236502.1, on the reverse strand, counting down.
AAAGCATCCCTCCTGATATAGAGGCTGAAGTGGTACCTGATATAAGAACCACGACCACCGGAAGTACCATGTGAAGCCTGAAGTGCTGAATGGAATGGCCTGGAAGAATGGCCTCTACTGAAATTAACCCCGCCTCCAGATGAGGCACCGCTGAATCCCACGGAATGACGAGGCCTCTTATCTGACCCCTGACCTCCCATTCCGAGAACCGTCTCAACTCTCCGGGCCATATTGGCCGCATCCTGAAAGGAAATCTCGGTCCCTGTCTCCTTAGCCATCTGCAACCTGATGGGCTGAGCAAGGCCCTCAATAAATCGCCTGACCCTCTCTCTCTGTGGGCAACAAAAGAATAGCATGTCTAGCCAAATCCACAAAGCGATTCTCATACTGGGTGACACTAATGATGCCCTGCTGAAGTCGCTCAAACTAACGACGATTCTCCTCTCTAGTAGTGATAGGCAAAAACTTCTCCAAAAAAAAATGCGAAAGCTGATCCCAAGTCAGAGCAGGTGACCTAGATGGTCTAGTCAGCAAATAATCTCTCCACCATTTCTTGGCGGAACCAGTCATCTGAAAAGCAGCGAAGTCGACTCCATTAGTCTCCAGAATACCGATGATCCGAAGAACCTCATGACATCTATCAAGATATTCTTGAGGATCCTTTGAAGTAACACCACTAAAATGAACAGGGAAAGCTTGATGAACCTTTCCAATCTCCACAAAGCATCGGTGGACATAACTGCTCTATCAACGAGTGGCGCTGCAGCAACTGGCTGAATTACCCCAACTGGATTGGCTGCTGGAGTCTGAGTCTGAGGAGTAATCTGCTGAGGAGTGTGAGTAGCAGGAGTCTAGACCCCACCTCCAGCCTGAGATACGGTTGTTGCCACGGGGAGTGCGCCAGTCTGGGCTACACTCTCCATAATGCCCACTAATCGGACCAAAGCGTCCTGAAGCACCGGGGTAGCAATTAACCCCTCTGGGACCTGATCTGGTCCTGATGGAACGGTCTAAGTTGGAGCCCCTCATCAATCTCTATCTGGGGCTCCGCAACTGGAGATACTGCCGGGGCAACGAGCTGAGTCCTGCCCCTGCCTCAGCCCCTAGTAGGGCCTCGACCTCTGCCCCTAGTAGGAGCTGCTGCTGTTGGAAGACCTGATTGTTGGTCAGCGGAAGAAGAAGCACGTGTTCTCACCATCTGTGAGAGAATAGAAGAGTTCAATCAGTATTAGAGATAACAAGAATCGCACGATAGAGTAGAAATAAAAATTGAGTTTGTTCCTAACTTCATAGCCTCTGAGAGATAAGTACAGACGTCTCCGTACCGATTCCTCAGACTCTATTAAGCTTGTTCGTGAATTGTGAGACCTAGAAAACCTAGTGCTCTCATACCAAATTGTCACGACCCAAATTCCAACCCTCGAAATCGTGATGGAGCCTAACACTTGCTAGGCAAGCCAATGTTAGAAATTAATTAATCATTTTCTTAAAACAATTTAATTAAATATAAGTAAGCAGTTCAGAATAATGCGAAATCTAATACTATCCAATAGAGGAATCAAGTAATGTACGAATTAATGAAATGAAACTCGAAACTAATTCTAATATCTAGCTACCCAGGGTCTCGAGTCACAATTCACAAACTACTAAAGAATACTACAAGTGCTTGACTGAAAGAAAATATATATCTGTTTTGAATGAAATAAAACAGTAATCTAAATAATGTAGAGAAGACTCCAAAAAATCTGCGGACGCCAGCAAATCTACCTCGTGTCTCCGTACGAATGCTCAGCTACTGCTCGATAACTCAACTCTGGCCGTAACCTGGATCTGCACAAGAAGTGCAGAGTGCAGTATCAATACAACCGATCCCATGTACTGGTAAGTGCCGAGCCTAACCTCGATGAAGCAGTGACGAGGCTACGACGGGGAATTTATAACATAACCTGGATACAATGTATAATAAATCAAGAAGGGAATAATAAACTAATTAAACAGTAACTTGCAACAATTAATAAACCACCTCGGTTAACTTTTTCAGATCTCAGCTATAACCAATCCTCACAAAAATTTCCAAGTTTCAGTTTAAAATAACGGTAAAAGCAGAGTGTGGGAACAATAGAATAAAACAGTAAGTTTTTTAGTTTTTATCATATAACCAATAAAACATGAATATCCTCCTTTATTTCTCATCGTTTCGGCGCGCAACCCGCTTCCACCTGTCTACCCTTATTGCTCCTCCTTATATATATCACTCTTATTTCTCCTGTTGCGGCGTGTAACTCGATTCCACCCGTCCTCCCTTATTACTCCTTGTTGCGGCGTGCAATCCGCTCCCACCAGATAATCATATCTCTTTATTTATAAAAAGATTTCACAATTTAGGTCAAAGCCCTTCACAATATTTATGTCTCAACAATTGTAAGCAGAAAGCTGTACTATTCAGAAATTTCACCAATTATCACTACACATCGAAACCAACCGAAATTTATCATGAAGTACTGACCACCAGCTCAACCATTAATGTACCACAATGAATTTAAGGAAAAAATAATACTCCCAAATAAGTGAAACAATATCTAACAAACAAGTAAGCAAAACAAGTAGACATGGAGGCATCAATGATCATGAAACAATTAAGACAAGAATATAATAAATTGGAAACGGGGGAGGGGACATGCTAAACAGATAATTTGGTGGTGCATAGATACTTGTCAGCTCACCTATACACCACACACATGAAATTTCACATAGCATTTAAGTTGGGGATTCCTATTCCCTCAAGTCAAGGTTAAACCAAACACTTACCTCAATTCCGCAGGTCACTCACAATCACAACTTTTTCTTTAGAATTTGCCTCTAACCCGCTCGAATATAATCATAATTGGTTGAATATCATCACTTATTGCTAAAGAAATTAACTTCAATGAAAAACTATGATTTTCCTATGTTTTCCTATCAAAAGACAAAAATCGACCCCCGGGCCCGCTTGGTCTAAACTCGAGGTTTGGACCAAAACCAATTTACCCCATTCTCCCCCTAGCCTGAATATACAATTGATTTTGGAATCCGTCCTCAATTCGAGGTCTAAATTCCCAAATTTCAAAGTTCCTAAATTCTACCCAAAAATCCCAAATTTTACCATGAAAGTTCTAGGTTTTTGTTGAAATCTTGTAAAAAGTTGTAAATGATTGAAAGAAAATAGTTACGAATCACTTACCTATGATTTGGAGAAGTTTGAGTCTTTGAAAAATCGCCTATGGAGGTTTAAGGTTTGAGAGAATTGAAAAAATGGGTGAAAATCTCGTCTAAAATCCCACTTAACAGGCTGCGGTTATCGCAAATGCGAACTCTTCGAAGTTACTGATGCCTTCATATTTGCAACCTAAATGTCGCATTTGCGACTTCTGGACTTGTTGGGCAGTCTTCGCATTTGCGAACAAAATGTCGCATTTCTCAGATTTGTCAGCTTCGCAATTGCGGAGCCTGTTCTCGCAATTGCGAGATCAAAGGCCTGGTGACAGACACCAGATGCACCAGCTGAGATTTCTAAGTTCTAAACACTCCGTAGTTCAATTTCGGGCATACGCCCAAGTCCCATATTTTGTTGCGGACCTCCCGGGACCGTCAGAACACAGATCCAGGTCCGTTTACTAAAAATATTGACCAAAGTAAACTAAAATTAAATTCTTAACTCTAAAAATTATTATTCCGCACATTTTCACATAAAGGCTTTCCGGATTCACGCCCGGACTGCGTATGCAAATCGAGGTAATTAAAATAAGTCTTTTTAAGGCTAATGAACCCAGAATAGTGTTCGTGCCAACCGGATATCACGATGTGAATCTCGGTCTGTATCGACAGAAAATCAGTGATTAGCAAAATTGAAGATTTTTACCTTTTTTAGAATTGTACTTAGGGTAAAACTCCTCTATTATATAAAGAGAAAAGCTTATTATTCATGGGACACATCGTAACATGCATATCAAAGTGATTTATTTTAATTCTCTTTGTTGTTCAAAGTTCTTATTTCTATTCTTAAGTTCTTCATAAGTACAAGCTTGGGATCGAGAGCAGGTTGTCATCAAGCTACCACCCGAGCTCAAAATCACACCTATCATTGGTTCGGCCATTATTACGCTTTTTATTTGCTTAATCTAATATCATTAATCATTTGTATTGAATTAATACACATATCCTTAAAACCACAAATAAATTCAGTTATTATCCTTTTTTAGGGTAAACAATACAATAGATTTCCGATATTAAACGCCCCACAAGTTATGCAATAATAGCATAAACCAAATATCGTATTAGTTATATTGAGATTAATTAGTAATGCAAGATTTTATGCTTGAACGCCTCACAATCCCGTATTTGATTGTTGATAAATGATGAGAAATGTTTAGGTCAACCTTATCAAACCAAGCTTTAAAAACTTGAACTTTTCAAATTTATTTTGTTTAATAACTTTATAAAGTGTGCTTGTACTACGTGACTCTTTTTTATCCATTTCGATAAGCACAATGAGAAATTGTCACCTTTAATTAACAAGTTAACGTAAGATAGATTCATATAGATTATAATATTTCGAGTGAAAGGGAACCTTTTTTATATTTATATTACAGTAACTATATAGTTTCCTACTCATACTTAGGTTCGTAATGTGTGTGTTTATTTGGTCGCAACAAAGTGAATAAAATAAGATAACTTGAAGTATAGAATTCATTTTTTTAATAGTTTCTAGTTCTATCTAAATAAACATAGGAATTAGGAACCTAAGTATGAGCATATATATATATATATATATAGGAAATTTGTTTAACCTATCAAACATTAAAAAGGAATTTTCATCGTAAAATCTTGTGACACAAGCCAAAAACTCAATTTCCTATTTAGAGATTACCCATCTAGAGACGAGTCCTAACATTTATCTTAATTTTATCCTTTAAAACACTGCACGTCAATGTAAATATATCAAAAATTGAAAAAGTCCACCCTCAATATATTAAACTTAGTTTTCTAGAGACTTGGAGAAACTTTTGTCTCGCATTCACACTAGTACTAGTTAATTAATATTCTCTCCGTTTTTAAAAGATGAACATGTTTGACCATGCAAGGAGTTTAAAAAGGAACAAAAGACTTGTTGTCTAAAATAACTCATAAATATTTATATGATCATAAATTATCTCATTACGGGTAAAACGAATAGTTTAATGCTACATTATTTTCAAATTGGAAAAATGATCATTCTTTGTGAAACAGACTAAAAAGGAAATAGGTTCACCTCAGTGGCGGATCCAAGATTTCAAAGTCATGGGTGCTCACCGGTAAAAATATGAGAAGAAGAGGAAAAATAAATGTAGTGATAGGTGCTCACTTAATACTTATTTAAATTTTTTGATAATTACCTATGTAAATCTATTAAGTTTGGCCAAAGACAATGAGTGCTTAAGCACCCATAAGACTCCTTGTGGATCCGCCATTGTTTACTCTGCATTTTTACAAGAGGATATTTTTACGGCTCGAACCTGTGACTTCCTGGTTACATGACAATAACTTTACTAGATACGCCAAAGCTCCCCTTCAAAATTAATGCTTGACAAAAAACTAAAAATAGTGTAATAATTGTTCACTCCGTTTCAATTGATGTGATGTTATATAATTCGACATAGAGTATAAGAAATTTCTTTTTTGAAACGTGTGATATTAAACATTGGTTAACATTCGATGGAGGAGGTGTAGTTTGGTAAAAGAAGAAGGTTGACAAAGAAGGCCAGTTGGTAGGGGGTTGTCTGTATATCCACGCAATAGTAGGAGTAGTTGTGAAAAGAATCAAAATTCTGGGCAGGTTTTTTAACGTAAGAACAGCAACATAGGCATCCGAAATCCGGTGATCTTTTTTGGCGGTTTTGAGGTGACTAAACGACAGCCAAATAAGGACAAATGTTATCCAAATCCCACTGTTTATCGTTTTTGGCAAAAGTGATTAAGTAAACCAATTAAAATGGAAGTGGAGTTACTTGTTAGGCATTTAACAGTTGGGCATCGGAAATATCGACAAATTCTTGTGGAGTCCAAAACAAAAAAATGATATTTAAAAAAAATCAACTGCTCCAATTTTATCTTATCGAATTTCGGACGATTTTTTTTTTATTTCTCACTCGCGGCACATTAAAGCCCGACTAAATTTAAGTTCGCGTAGGAAAATTCCATATTTGAAAGTAAAGTGTTTCCTAACAAATATGACTTCATACTCAGCGCTTGAACCCAAAACTTCTAATTAAACATAAAAAGTACTTACCACATCATCACAACATTTGTTGGTAAGGCATGACGATTCAAACAAAATAAAAAAAAACTGTTATAAAAAGGTTTGACTGTACAAATTTTTCGGAACCAATTTTTATGTTATATTATAATATATGTTCTCTATAATAACACTTCGCTATAACATCTAAAGCTATTCAGAACAAACCAGGTTGTTATAAAGAGGTTTGACTGTACAAATTTTTCGAAGACGGATGTCACTAACTACGGAACTAGTGACTGGGAAGGGATCAAAGTTGATTGCATAAAAGTAAATAGAGGTATTTTCGGCTATCATCAGTTTTATCTACCCAACTTGAATAGAAAAAAGATAAATTGACCGATTACATTCTTGATACATAAACCAGATAATAGGATGGATAGATTTTTCCCTATCTAAAAGCAAATGAACCAGTTCTTGGCTGCTTTCAAATTAGTGTGTGCACTACGCTATAAAGGATATAATTACAGAAAAAAAATCAATGAATGTCCAAAATTTCTAGGAACATGAAGTTCTGCAACCTAATGGCAGTCAAATTCAAACATAGTGAACATGGCTGCAAACGTGCATGCTTCTTGCAATATCTACGGTTCGAGGACATTGAAGTACAGCAGCCTCAGGTTTCCCGGCTCTTGTTCAGATAACACCGATGTTTCAGCAGGGAGTCGAGAACCCAGTTGTATTGCTTAGCACGAGAAGCTCCCCAAAGCAATTGGTTACGCACACATGAAATTCTGCGTACAAAAGCAGCATCCTAAGTTATATGGAACTACCACTGATGCAGTATAGCAAATAACTGACATCGATTCATTCAGTTAAGACAATGAAGCCTTCATGCGCTTAATATAGTATACTTCTAAGCTACAAAAATTGAAGTGCACGATTTCCATGCAACCTATAACCAGTGAAAGTCGAAAAATGGGTCCTTTCATCAGCCTAAAGATCTATTCTTTTACCTTTTCTAATCATAACAACAGAAGGAATTTGAAACCATATAGCATCACTCATATTGTAGGAAAGAGATGGCATAAATCTCACCATATGAAATGTTAAAGCTTCAGTTTAATCCTTTCAGACCACTTGAAGATATCCGAGTACACTTGATCTCCTCCCAAGTCTTCTCCAGTAGAGCCAGCAGCTATTCTGATAATATCTTCAATTAGTGCAAAATTTCCCATTATATCAACGTGAGCACCACTTTGCGTTCCCCTGCCTTCTAAAAGATTAGCTGGAGGGGCATGATTGTACTCTCTTATAAATGTATGGATGCCTGATGGATTGAATCGGGTATTTCCTCTCCAGCCTTTTGCACACATGTAACCAGCACTTAAAATAGGTACAGTTTCATCCCCATCAGTATGAAATACACCACCTTTCAAGCAAGGACTTTCATTTCCACCCTCGGCTGAAGAATCTATCTGGAAAGGAATATAGCAATCTCCAGCAGGACTAAGTTTGTATACATATGCTCTTTCCGTTGGAATTCCAACTCCATACATTGAGAAGATTTCCATCCCTGGTGCATTGGGCAACCTGTAAATGGAACATAAGACTCAGAACTAGCTATAAATATGCCAAATAGATTACTGTAACGTATATTGGACCAAGTCACAAAAGATGGAAGAGCGTCTTTTGCAACATCTTCTATGAACTACTACTTGCCAACACAGAAGCAAGCATTAACTGCCAAACCCGAAATTTGGGATGGAAACTAATCGTGAAATTCTACAAGATGGACGCATAAACCGAAGAGGTCTGAGTCTCAGTTGTGTCCTTAATATATTTGCATACTGTGGATGGGCTTCGAGTCAAGAAGATAAAGAAGAGCTGGCCCAAGAGCATGGGCATATCAGATCAAAGAATACTTCTACAGAACTACATTGAACCTTACTTTGTTTCCAGGGGATTTGACCAATATTTGTAGTGTTCATATTTTTTGTCATCCAGGTCATCAGCTATTCCATACGAAAAATGAGCACTACCACGCTTCATCAACTTTGGTGCAACAAAATGAAGAAGATCCAAAACAGATCCAGCTGTATAAGCTTTGTAATCTGCCACAGCTTTGACACCTCCAATACCCATATCGTGGTACTCAGTCCACACTTCACGGCAAGTTGAATTGGCATGACTTTTACCTTTGATAGCATCCTGGAGAGAACCGAACAATGGACTGGAGCAAGTTAAAACTTATTTTTTGAAGAAAGCTAAAACTAGAAAGCAGAAATGCAATAGTTGGAATAGTTTTGTGATAACTTGTGCATACAGAAGTTTAAATAACCATTAGACACAGAAAACCTAGTATAAGGCACATTGAAAACATGATAAAACCAATACGTGGATAGTGGCGTACATCAAAATGCGATGGAGTAACTGTTGGTTCATGGCAATTTGCCATACCATGTGCAATCCTGGCCTCTTAAAGATGCATTATATAAGTTAAAACTACTTCACCCTGTGACAGGATTTGCGGAAGAAATTTCACAAGATTCCTGATTTGCACAGTTACAGTAGAGAGTCTTAGCAAAGACAGAAATTGCAGTGTACTTAACAACTGAGTAAGCCTAGTGACCGTAGAAGTGCTTATGATTTTTCTACAGCGGGTCCGGGCCAGTTTATGCACACCTCAACTAATTCCACGGGGTACCTGCTACCTTTCACCAGCACAGGTACCGAGCAACTCTATCCACCAAAAAGTGCTTACTTTTTCTAAAAACTGTAAACCACCAATATCACACAAGGATATGTCTTTGAAGATAATTAAGGAAAAAGAAAATACCAAATGAAAGATCCATCTATCAGAGTTCCTGCACATGTTCAACAGAATAAAAATGACAAGCTATCCTTTTTAACTCCAAAAAAGCTTGATAGAATCAGTGGACCTCAGCAGCCAGTTCATGACTTAAACGACTACATAAATATGAAATTAGAATTATGAAGAGACATTCCAACTTGAGGCATATAGGAAAGAGAAGACTTTCTCTTCTTATCAATTTGTGTCCCATATCACCGCGCTTTCCCATCCTAGAATATTAGAAGGTAGAGCAAAGGCTACATATGGAAAGCTGATACATGAAAAAGATCGTATATTTAACAAGTTCGTGACAGCCTAATAGGTGCTTCTTAGTTGGAATATGAGGATTTAGGTCTAAGCATCTACCCCTATAGTAGCTAATGCTTCATCATGTAATTTATGGACATAATAGTTTAAATAAGATTGTATTGGCCATATAAAACCTTGACATAGCGTTAGTGAAAATTCAAAATTCAAAAACATTACTCTGAAGTCAATCCTCTCAATCTCTGACGAGTGTAAATCAGCTACATGCTTCCCAAATGATATTATTCTTCCATACTTCACACAAGTAGCATTAACTGGCTTTCTTCTCCGGTCATTCTCTGCTGTCTGCGTGCTGTTGTTCTTTGGCTTCTTTTCGTTACACTCATAGCCTTCTTCTGGGGACCAATCTAGCCCGCCCCAGATAGTGTTCCCTCCTTTTGGTATCATTGACATTGTTGAATCCCATGTACGAGTCATTCTCATTACATGCTGTAAAGTTTGAAAGTTGAACATTTCGCTTTCTAAAAAACTAGGGGCCATAGACCTGCAGAAGCGGCAAATTCTACTTCAGCTCAGGAATGCCTCTTGCAAATAAACAAAAGACCAGAAACTCCAAGTTAGGCAGCATTGGTCTCTTGCGCACATGAAATACGTGATGCACTGTCTTGCATGTGAATAACAAATTCCCTTCACAAGAGTATGCAAACACACATATTACAGAAGATGAACTGATAGAGAAAAAGGCATCAGAATAGTTTCATAGAGGAAATTAACTAGTTGTTTTTAAAGGGTACAAACTGTTTCTTTGTACTCTTAACACTAGGAGCATTCTTATGGTACATCTAACTCTAATCGGGCTAAGACATGACATACAACCTCAGTTTTTCACATGTATCAATAAGGAGCAACAGGAATGGAAGGCTGAAAACATTATCTAAAATTGATTTTATATCTTTAGTACTTAACGAAGCACAGATTCAATTTCCATCTCTTGCACATTCCTCCCCTCATCAAAACTGTATTTCGAAATAGAAAAAGCAAAGAATTTCTTCACTCAAATCTCGCAGATGCAATAACACATTGTGAAAGACAAATAGCATTCTCTTTTATGAAGCTATGACAGAAGACAACCACAACAATGTTTAATCAGATAAAGGAAGCTAGTAGCACGAGGAAAAACCTAATAAGAGAAACTGAGAGGTTGAAGTGATTTTTTTGCACGGTATCCTTAGACCATTTTAGACATCCAAAGGTATTGCCATATATTACCTTGTAATAAAGCAAAAGGCCTGCACAGAAATGCTCTCTTGAACTACATCATATGACTTTTGTTGGTAAAGTTTTTACCTGATTGCAGATACAGCAATATCACCAACAAGAGAAGGTAAAGATCCTTTTTGAACCCAAAAATATAAAGGTAAGCCACTTTTCTAGAGAGGGGAGGACAGAAGCCAAAACTACTAGGACCTTGGTGTTGGGAACTTGTTCATTATACAAGAATTGCAAGTTATAAACAATTTATCTAACAAAGAACATCATCAAATGACATACAACTATTAGACATCTCACAAGAACAAAGACAAAGGTTTTCGATCAGGAAAAAACCAGACTATTTTACTACAAAACAGAGATTCAGTTTTCGATCAGGAAAAAACAAGACTATTTGAAGAGAAAGAAACCTGGCAGCAGCAATATCCTTGGCTTCAGCTGAGAATAATCCTGACACAGCTTTTGGGACACCCAAAAAGGGTCCCCCAATGTTCATTACGGCTTTTATATGTTTAGCACACCAATCAGATCCACCTCCTCCACCCATTGGTGACGGTGCCTCCACCCATTTCATGAAATGCAAGAAGTATAAAACACCCATTGAGTGCGGAATTATAACCACCTTCTTTCCACCACTCGAAGCCACCATGAGTTCTATGTTACTTTTAATCCTGCTTAGAGTTTGATCTCGCACCTGAATTTTTTTTAAAAAAAAGAGGAGTAATAAGCTTGCAAGGGTAGCTGCTAGAATTGCTGATTGGACATATTTTATCACTCATATCAGATATTAGAAAGAAACATCCTCCATCAAATTATAAAACGCACAGGAAAAAAACATATACTTGCTTTCGACACAGTACCTCAGTGTTCTGAAATGAGATCCTCCAATCATAGGCTGCCATATACATGTTCTTCTCCTCATATCCGATGCGAGCTAAATTGGCAATTAAAACAGCCCAAACAAAATAACCTGGAGCAAAATAATCAGCTGCGACAAGCCCAGAGACAGGTCTAATCCTTACACCGGAAGGATCCAATCCAGTTTCATTATCAAGTGACATATGCTCCACCCAGCAAAGTGGTCTGCATTTTATTTGAACAAAAGGAGAGCTCTTTGTTATGTGTTATTATAAGCAAAAGTTTTGAAGCAGAAGATTCAGTCACAAAATAATTGATCTTGATCAACTATTATGGTTCAAACACTGGAGAAATTTAAAGTGAGATAACCCTGATTGGTTCACTCAGAAAGCAAATTTCATTTCCAATCGACCAAACTAAGCAATGAAATGACATTTTTTCATTAGCAAGACAAACAAAGAATTTTTTTAATGAAAATAAGGATGCTTTTTACCAAATTATGGATTACAAACTTGAGAACCTAAAGCACATGCCTACTTTATTTGCATCATTAGCCTACTCCACCTAAAGGCATTTGTTTGAAAATATTCAAAAACAGAATTTGCAAAAACTTTTCAGAAAGCTTAACAACTAAGTTTGCTCTGTTTTGATATTTTTGAACAAATGCCATATCTCCCACAAGTCCAATCCAATATCCACTATTTTTAATTTTTTTTTGCTTTTGAGAGGAAATTGAACAAATGGAAAGGTAAAGAAAATAGTGAATACTAATAGCCAACAATAATTGTTAACTTCACAAGAAACTGTCAGATATAAATACTATTACTAGTAAAGACTGAATCTTTTAGGTTAGGTAACTAGCCAATCCCATCATGAATCCTCATATTACAGTAAAGAATGATTCTTTTCAGCTTTCAGAAACTTTCCATTAACGACTAACAACACCTTTCTCACTTAAATTTCCCTGAATAACAACAAAAAATCCTTTTCACTTATCCGAATTCATGCACAAACAAACTCCACAACATCAAAAAATAGCCAAAGCACACAAATTGGAATGACTAAAAAAGAAACAGAAAAAGAGAAAAAAGCAACTACCTTTTGTACAATTCACCAAAAGTACCACCCCAAAGCCTCTTCCTAAACAAACCTTCAGCACATTGATGTCCTTCCCACAACTCAAGTCCACCAGTCACAATTCCCGGTACAAATACAACCGGATGTTTAGCTCTTAAACCTTCTTTAGCCAATTTAACTCCCGGCGGGTCGGGTAACGGCCCCGTTATCGCCTCCGTTACATACTGCGGGAACGACGCCGGCATTGCGTTGTAAAGGAACAATAACAACCACCATATCGAACATATACAACCTATAAACCAACAACAACCGTCTACACATCCCCATCTCCTCCTTCTCCTTAACCTCCTCGAGCCTAAATTATTCTCCTTATTCTTATCCTTAAATTCTTCGAACTCAGGCTCTGAATCCGAGTTTTTTTTGGGCTCTGTGCCCTTCCTACGCCTTAGAATCGACATGTATGTAATTTTTGCTATAAAGACACGTAACAGGACACAGGTACAGCTGAATTAATGAATAAGAATATTCACTATTTCAGATTTCTAATTATTTAATTCATGAACTGAATTTATATAATTGGCGTTTTTAATGACTGAAAGTGAAAGCTGCAGCTAACAGCAGCTTGAGAATCAGCTCATTTATTCACCTCTCAGCTAATCAAATCTGAAAAACTCAAACCCTAGGGCCTAGCTCTGCAAAACATATATATAGTCATATACATACAAATACACATGTATGTATATTGTCAGAGCAAATAATATTATTAAGAAAGAAAAACAGTTTCTATAAATACAAAAAGAAGAAGAAAAATACAGATTTGTATTTCCTTCAAAATAGTTTTGTATGTATTGTGTATATATAGGGGGCGGAGGAGGTGGGTGGGGGTGGGGTGGGGGAGTGATCGGAGCAGGAATCCCGGGGAGGGGATGGAAGCGGAGAAAACTATAGAAGGTGGAAGAGAGATGGGAGGTGGGGTCTGTGAGTGACACGTGGAGATTCTTAGGAGCTTCGTGATGTACTTTGTGATTGATTCTCAGCCGTTGATTGAATCGGTGGGGTCAATTTAAGGTTATTTGACGGTGGGGGATATGGTTTTTAATTATGGGAGAATGGAAAGAGGGGGGAGCACGTTAATTAATGAAATTGGATATATAATTTTAGTACTACTAGTAGACTAGTAGTATCTTTTTTTCTTCATAACTTTATTGTTTATAAAATAAAATAAAAAAATAGTTTTGATGGATGACGTTTTAGATATTGGTGCAAGGAAGATATGGAGCACAATCTCTATGACTATGGAAAGATTGGAACAATCCAATGCACAAGGTTTTCTGTGTTCGCTTAGGGTTAGAAGAAGGTCGTATTTTAAGGAGTATGATGTAGTCATTGTACCCTAATGATATAAGTATTAATGATTATTTTTACGATCCAAACCGCATCACACGAGTTTAGAAAAAGGTCGTATTTCAAGGAGTATGATATAGATATTCTAGCCTAATGATGCGAGCATTAGTAACTGTTTTCAAGTTCAGACAAAATCCAATGGGATGTGGTGTAGACAGTTTACCTTAATGATGCAAGTGACAGTGATTACTTCTACATAGGCTAAACTGAAACAATTTTACAGCTACTCCAAGAATGCCTTCAATTCTATGCAAAAATAGTTTAAATTAAAATAATAATCTTTTGACTACGGTGTTGAATTTGTTTTAATTATTTATTTTATTAGTGGGACGATTACTTTTTTCTTATACAACTAATCAAATACTATATTTTTCTATATAAAATCTTGTGCTTAGATTAATTACTCCAAATCACGACCATACGCCCTAGTTTTTCTTTAGTTTTAAATTTTTTTTTATTGAAAGTTTGTGTGGAAATGGGTTTAGAGGAGTGACGTTTGATTTGTCAATTTGTTTAATTGGTTGGCTTGGAAATTTGGAATCTATGTATGATTTCGCTTCCAGCCTGTCACGACTCGATTTCGGGGTCGTGATGGCGCCTGTCGTGGAACCAAGCAAGCTGCCTGATGTGTGGCTAGAATTCATGGTTTAACGCAATATGTGCCTTACATTTTATGTGCGTTAATGATAAAAATACACTTCGTATGTGCATTATGGAGTCTATTGCATATGTAGGTGAACTGGAGATGGAAGCCGAGCTAAATGGATGCCTAAACGTCAAAAATACGCTAAAGAGTCGAAAAGGAGTGAACCGGGCTATAGCCGGGCGTTTGAGCTGTAAAGCCTGGTCATACCAGGATATAACTGGGCGTTTGGGCTATAAACCTGGTAGGACCAGGCGTTTGGGGGGACGTTTGAGCCCTAACGCCAGGCTTGGCCAGGCTTTATCCCGCCTGGTCCCTGGTCCGGTCCAATCCGAGTTTTGAAGGTTTTAAGTGTTTCCCGGTTTGAATAGAAGTCTCCTACACGTTTAGGGTTTGTCCCAAACATATAAATAGACCCAAAAAAACACAACTTTGAAGGGGGATGCCATTAGAGACAAGAGAAGCCTGTGGAATACTACTCAGCAAAGCAAAACATTGATTTTTACATCCTTTATTCATTACTTTGTAGTTTAATTATGCAAGTTATTTTGGAGTTGATTATTTGAGCATGATTAGCTAGTTTCCTTAATCTAGGGTTTTGGTGGAACCCGTTGGGGGATGAACTTATTGTGATATTAATATA
>ML344951.1:0-52113 GCA_005239505.1 Nicotiana paniculata | reverse complement strand
GGGGGTGGGGGGGGGTTGGTGGGAAAGGTATAGGATTGTGTGTTCTCTTGCTTTATGAGTTATTTAATTTGAGTTTATCCCCTTTTCATTAAAATTATTTTTGTAAGCATTGTTCAGATCAGCATATACATACCTCGATTAGTTTCACGTGATTTTTACTTTCTTCTATCAGCAAATGTACCGATAACTTTGTTACGTAAGACTTTAATAAATAAGAAGAAATCAGCTAGTGTTTAGCCTGCACAATCTATTTTAATTGGTACTTGCTTTTTATTTCTCACCAGAAATAACTCTATCCATTAGTTTAGTCAAATTTAAGGGAATTACAATAATATTTTTGTTTCTATTGAAAATTGAACATGGATCTTCCATGATGTTCAATCCATTTATTATCATTAATAATTCTGACCTTTTTTCTAATGTGAAACTAATTATTACAGCATTGCTGTTTTTTTAAAATACTTTTTGTGGATGTACTTATTATGGTATTTACTTTTAAAATAATTTGTAATGAAATAACAGTAAAGTTTTAAAGATTAAAGAAAAGAGAAATGAATACTCTCCAAAATGTCATACATTTTTAATTGAGAACATTATGACATTATTGAATTACTATTCTCAATATATCTTTCTTCTCTTACACGTTTTGGTTTCCAATATGTTAACGAAAGAGTTGTTTCATTAGTTCAGAACTTGACAAATCACTTTTCTTTTTCTCTTTTGTATACATATAAATAGATAAATAAATAAATAAATAAATTATTGCCAAACCATCTACAAGATGAATGCTTGTTTTTGACTACTTGTTATCGTCTGATTGTGTTAGCTTTAAAATAATATTATTTGATTTGTCATATTCCCAATTTATTTCTTTGTAAGTACCTCTACTCACTTAATTATATATATGTATAAAATAAAATAAAAGCTCAACGCATTTTTTTCGCAACAGTTTCAAATGGATCGTTGCCTCAATATACCTGAATTAATTACTTAATAATACTTTTATTGGGACAAGTATTTAAATGATGAGTAGAATTTGACATTAACGGCGTGGAAATATTAATTAAAGGAATATTCTCAGTTTATTTTTTTCATTTCATGCACAAAGATTACAGATGTTTATGATTATTTCTCATCTTTTTAAGATATTAACCAAATTAATTTACTTATATTCTGACGCATAGACCAATTTATCTAAACATTTGTCCTTACTATTTTATTGTCCTCTTCAAATGCAAATATATTAATTTGCTAAAAGTCCCTTAGTTTGATTCTTTTTCATAGAATTTTTTTTTTCCCCAATTATCAAAAGAACTAAATTATTGAATGAATTTGCTGATTTGTTTGGTTGTTGAACATTATAGGCCCCATTAATAAAGAACCTGCGGCTGTGATTCGTTTGTTATACTTATACAACTTCTCTAGTAATCACTACTAATTTAGGAACCAGATTTTCTTCTTATGTTTGACAGTTAGCACCTACATATGCAATCATTAAATCCTTGTTTAATAACCTCATAATAGGAATCAATTTTTATTTAGAATCGTTAGAATTAATATCATCCTAGAAAGGCCCTACAACTTGATGATTATGATTTATGTCAATTGTCCTAATACAACTC
This sequence comes from Nicotiana paniculata, assembly GCA_005239505.1. Lineage (NCBI taxonomy): Eukaryota > Viridiplantae > Streptophyta > Magnoliopsida > Solanales > Solanaceae > Nicotiana > Nicotiana paniculata. The sequence continues at coordinate 50,491 of ML344951.1, read as the reverse complement.
CCTCTAAGGGACTTCATTAATTAATTTCTTGGCAGAATGACACTGTATATTCGCCGTAAAAAATAATAGCCTAAAAAAATATATTTTTTGTATATATACATTTTATATGTTTTATATACTTTTTCGGCAATCAGATGTGAATAATTTCTGACGCGGATTAGAAATAATAATACCCCTAATTTCTTTCTCACAATGCAAAGCCGCCAACAATAAGTTTCGTATTAAGTATTTATTATTTGACCAAACATAAATGGTTGAGTCGAGCAAACTAGGTGGAGTTACATCACTTATTTAATACCGTGAACCAAATAGTGCATTACTTATTCGATATAGCCAATCAAGTGCGATGACTATTTTTTCTTCTATATATCCAATCAAACTTGTATTGTTTTAGGCAAAGTTATATACTTTTATTAATTGTTCCAACACCATAACCGTAGACCCCTTATAGGAGAACGTTGGAAAATAGAGGAAAGGCAATAAAAAATTCAATGAGAGGGATAGGAAAGAAATGATATAAAAGTTAGCAAGGAACAAATAAATTGAGACGGATATAATGGTGCATATAATTTTACAATCAAAAGGATAAGAATATTTGATTCTTTAACATGAAGAAATTGGACCTAGTTCATATAAATTATAAGGTAGGAAAAGAGCCTCCAAAAGTCAACAAAGTAGAACCAAACAAAATCTTGAGTTTGNTTTTTTTGGGGTGGGGGGGTGGGTGGGGGTGGGAGGGGTGTCCGATTCTTCCCCGCCAAAAAAGAAGAAAGAAAATTCCAGCAAAAGGAAATGATGATAGTAAATTTATGGGAAACAAAAAATTTCATTTCCCACATATCACGGCTAAGAGGTTTTGGCTTCAACTCGATTCCTATGATTTATCAAGAGGGACACTTATATGTGTAAGACAAAGATTTAAGCTATGTCCATGTAAAATATATTTAAACAATTAACTGTCTAAAATACAGTGGCGGAACCAGAATTTTCACTAAAGATATCAAAATATAAAAGAATAAACTCATCAAGAAGTCAAAAAATGTCAATACCTAGCATATATATATTAAAAATTACCTAGCTACACAGTTTAATTTTCCGATAAAGAAGTGTCCCCTTAAATACATGCGGCTTCGCCACTACTAAAAGGTAGTTGCAGTGTGCGAGCTACTCTATTTAATAAGGTTAATTACTATAGTACCTTAGATTAAATGTTAGAGTAACTTATTATAACAAGTTAAATTACAGTAACTATATAAAATTATTACGTTGTCAACGTATATAACTAGCATGGGCATATCTAGCTGAAAGGGTTCACGGGAGCAGGTGAACCTATACTTTCTTCCCAGAGGCAGATCTAAGATTTAATGTTTATGGGTTTCTACAACGATCTCGAGTAAATTTTCGATAGTAACTTGGTTCACATTTAAACATTTATAGATATTTAATAAATTTTTTAACACATTTATATTGATCGGAGAAAATTTACTGGGTTCACGTGAACCCATAAGTGGAGAGGTGGATCCGCGCATGTTCCCTCCCTATATCATGTCTAGTAGTGTTAATATACTTTTTCAAAAATACTTAGTATATACGTGTGCGTCCAAGCTCAAAGTATTATATGATGCGATGATTATTGAAGAGGTTGTGAGTTCAAATTTAAGTGTCACTTCTTATGTATTAATTAAGTACTTTTCTTTTTGTTTCTTTGTTTGGTTTCTTTCAAAATTTTCAGGTTTGATATATTGAAATTTCTAGATCTATTTTTGTCATCGTAAAATTTTACATGATTAAACGAAATGAATATATTAAAACTAGTATAGTGGATGATTTAACATATAGTCAAAGGGTTCAACTGTTTCCAATATTTTCGACACGAAATATTGATATAAATATAAGAAAATTACTATATAGTACTATTAAAAAAATAAGCTTATAATTTCATATGTGAAATGGGTGTAATAGTAAACATTAAACACTAATAAATTTTATAACTTATAAAATATATATGCCAAATTTACCTCTTCATTATAATAGTGCGCCTATCTTTCCAAAAGCCGTAAAGAAAATGTAATATTCAACACAAAATATCTCACTCATGTGAGAATTATAACAAAACAAAAAGAACACACTATTTATATATCAGTGTAGATATTGTTTTGCTTAATCATACAAGAAGAGATCCTATTAACAGTAAAAAATAAAATTTCTGTATAAGTTTTAATAATAGGAAGGAACTTGAGTCAGTACGTAGTAGCTTCCTTAGAGTTACAATTTACAATAACTATAGAGTATCTTATAATAAGAGATACCAACAACTTTAAATTAATCGCAGCATATTCTTTTAACAGGATAATTGTTTATGCTCAGCATTGTCACATCTAGCTCAATCATTCTTTTCAATAATCAAGTGTAATATTCTTCTAGAAATGCAAATTAATTCACACTTTATTGCTTAAAATAAATAAACTCTATTCTCAATAAACAACATATAACAACGACTGTGACTAGTGGCGAACCAAGAAATTTTATTTAGGGTGTTCAAATTTGAAATAAATTTAAAAAATCTCTGTTAAAGGGTGTTCAATATATGTTATATACTATTAAAATCTGATATTTACCTATATATACAGTGTAATTTTTCGACGAAGAGATTTGTACCTTCGCCCCTGACTGTGACAGTATATACGGGTGAAACCGGAAATAATGCATAATTTCCCGACGAGGAAGACAAAAGAAGGGCACGGACATACAAGGTCAAAATCGGGGATGGGAGCCTTTCGTGCTGAGGCTTATAACTGGTGAACGATGTACTCATCGTCGGGCGTGATGGAGCAACACTCCCCGAACCCAGAACAAGCTCCAAGACCTCAGAAAATATGGCAAACAGTTGCACACGACTAACAGAGGCTCTTGATATCCGCACCTAACCGGATATCATGGCGCAAATCTCGCCATTGTCCGTTACGAATCACTTGAACATTGAGGCTAAGGATGGCCATCAAGGCGAAAACAACAATCTGGTGCCTAGCAATGAGGTGCCCCCCTAAACCCAACAGAGTTCCAATTGCTAATCCGACCGATAACAACTCACAGGTGGCTATCAACGTCAACCTGCCAACTGACCCAAAAATAACGTTCGTAGAGGACCCCAACCAACAGTTCGAGAAGCGCCCGAGGGCGAAGGTGATGGGGTAAACATGCGGCTAATCTTCGAAATGTTGCAGGCTCAACATGCAGCGATAGTGCAACTAATGAATCAAGGCCATGCCCCTGGCAGGATCGAGCCCGAAAATACCCGAAGAAACGAACAAACCACCGAGAGATCGGGTGAAGCTGAGCCCCGGGTCAATCCCGAGATAATGAAAAATTCTTGAAGCATTGACGAAGAGGGTGGAGTCAGGTGAGAAGAAAATTGAGGCCAACGACAAGAAGGTGGAAACATACAATTCCAGGATCGATTAGATCCAGGGAGCACCCCTGATATTGAAAGGGCTGGATTCAAAGAAATTTATCCAAAAGCCTTTCCTTCGAGCGCGGCACCAAAGTCGATCCGAAAAGGTTTTACATGCCTGATATTCCAAAGTATAACGGAACCACGGATCCAAATGAGCATGCGACCTCCTATCTATGCGCCATCAAAAGGAACAACTTGAAAGACGATGAAATCGAGTCGGTGTTACTGAAAAAGTTCGAAGAGACTCTGTTGAAAAGAGCAATGATATGGTATCACAACTTACTCCCAAATTCCATTGACTCTCTTGCTATGCTTGCATATGCTTTTGTGAAGGCCCATGCCAGGGCCATCAAGGTCGAGACCAGAAAATCGGACCTTTTCAAGGTCATAAAAAAGAGATAACGAGATGCTTAGGGAGTTCGTTTCAAGGTTCCAGATGGAATGGATGGACCTACCTCTGGTTGCAGATGATTGGACCGTTCAGGTATTCACTCAAGGACTTAACCCTTGAAGCTCCTTGGCTTCACAACAGGTAAAACAAAATTTGGTAGAGTACCTGGCGGTAACTTGGGACGATTCACAACACGTACCAGTCAAAGATTAGGGCCGAGGACGACCAACTCGTAGCCCCTTCTGGGTCTGTTTATCCCATCAAAGACGACGACAGGTCTAAGAGAGTTGTCAATCATGAGTCAAGTCCGATTTGAGATCAGTACCAGCCATACAACGCGGAGCAAAGGGGAAACAAGTTCGGGCGTCATCCCACAAGACCGAGGATTTCCTACAATTGAGAGAAGAAGTTGCCCATTTGTTCAATAACGGGCACCTCCGAGAATTTCTGAGTGATCGAGCCAAAAACCACTTCAAGAAAATGGACGCCAACAAACAGGTCGAACAAGAGGATCTTCAGCACGTCCTCAACATGATCATCGGAGGGTTCGATGTCCCCTAAAGGCCAATGATAAAGCTCACCAATGTATCCATCACAAGGGAAAAATGCACTTGATCCCAGAGGAACTATTTCGTTCAGCGACAAGGATGCTTAGGGAATCTTGCAACCTCACAATGATGCGCTAGTAATATCCATACTTATCAATAAATCTCGAGTTAAATGCGTGTGGATTGATCTAGGTAGCTTAGCAAACACCATCAAATCGAGGGTCGTAGAGCAATTGGGGTTACAGGACCAAATAGTGCTGGAAGTCCGGGTGTTGAATGGGTTTAACATGGAATGGGAAACCACTTAAGGGGAGATAACCCTGCCAGTAAGCACCATCGGAACGATCCAAGAGACGAAATTCTACGTGATCTAAGGGGACATGAGGTACAACGCCTTATTTCGAAGGCCGTGGGTTCACAACATGAGGGCGGTACCCTCGACCTTGCATCAGGCATTGAAGTTCCCTACGTCAGGAGGAATTAAGATGGTGTACGAAGAGCATTCGGCAGCAAAAGAGATGTTCGTAGTCGACAAGATGATCCCTGTATCAGCAATTTTGGCATCAAGAAACATGGAGCCGACCAGAAAGAAAGAGTTTAAATATCAACCACGATGTCGATCTTGGCCGAACCGGAGGAACGGGGAGTAAGCGAGGATAATAATTACGGTATTCTAAGATAATTCACAGCTCCCGATGATACATACGCCACCAAATTGACGGTCTAAGAGTTGGAGCAAGTCATACTAATCGAACACCAGCCGGATCGAAAGGTATACCTGGGCACGAGGTTAACCCTCAAGCTTAGGAAAAAGATCATTGATTTTCTTAAAACTAACATAGACTGTTTCGATTGGTCCCATCTTGACATGACAAGGATCTCACCGGAGGTAACTACTCATAAGCTAAGTTTGGACCCGAAATTCCATCCGATTAAGTAGAAGTGGAGGACACCGTCCGAGGTCAAACATGCATTCATCAAGGACGAGTCCAAACTCCTTACAATTTGGTCCATCCGGGAGGTAAAATACCCGAACTGGTCCGCTAACATAGTGGTAGTACCTAAAAAGTGGAATAAGCTAATAATGTGTGTAGATTATAAAGATTTAAACAAGGCATTCCTTAAAGATTCTTTCCCGTTGCCTAACATCGATCGCGTGACGCGACGGCCGGGCATGAGATACTCATCTTTCTCGATGCCAATTCTGGGTACAACCAAGTTCGGATGAACCCGGAAGACCAAGAAAAGAATCTTTTATCACTAAATTTGGCACATGTTGTTATAATGTAATGTCGTTTGGGTTAAGGAATGCCGGTGCTACCTATCAACGCCTAGTAAACCAAATGTTCGAAGAGCTGTTAGGAAAATCAATGGAAGTTTATATTGACGACATGTTAGTCAAGTCTCTGCGAGTAGAGGACCATTTGAAACATTTGCAGGAGACCTTCGACACGACATAGAAGTACAATATAAATCTGAACCTAGAGAAATGCTCATTCGGGGTCGGATCAGGAAAATTCCTCAGGTTCATGGTATACAATCAAGGAATCGAGATCAACCCCGACAAAATCAAATCCATAGAGGACATCACCGTGGTGGACAACATTAAGTCCGTCCAAAAACTGACCGGGCGAATAGTCGCCCTGGGCTGTTTCATCTTGAGGTCCTCATACAAAATCCATCGATTCTTCGCACTGTTAAAGAAGAAGAAGAATTTCTCCTAGACCCCCGGATGCCAATAAGCTTTTGAGGAACTCAATCAATACCTATCGAGTCCGCCCTTGTTGCATACTCTGATGGTGAACGAACAATTGCACCTTTACTTGGCGGTTTCCAAGGTGGAGGTAAGTGGAGTCTTAGTTTGGGAGGAATAAGGTACGCAGTTTCCTATTTAGAACTCTAGGCAAGGCCGAAACAAGGTATCCCACCTAGAAAAGTTGGCGCTCGCTTTGCTAAGTGCCTCTAAGAAGCTAAAGTCGTACTTTCAATGAACCCTGTATGTGTCAGGACCTCTTATCCGCTGAGGAAAATCATGCACATAATCAAACTCTCGGGCCGATTGGCCAAATGGGCCGTCAAAATCAACGGGTACGATATCGAGTATCGACCATGAATCGCCATAAAATCTCAGATCTTGGCAGACTTCGTGGATGAATTTATGCCGGCCTTAATACCTGAAGTCGAAAAGGGATTATTATAAACTCGGGACTACCTCAGGAATCTGGACCCTTTTTACGGATGATGCCTCCAACGCAAATGGTCTGGGCTCAACATCGTACTAAAACCGCCTACGGGAAATGTAGTTAGGCAGTGTATTAGAACTATGAAATTGACTAACAATGAGGCCGAGTATGAGGCTATGACTGCAGGTCTTGAATTGTCTAAAAGCTTTGGAGCCGAGGTGATCGAAGTTAAGTGTGACTCCCTCCACATGGTATATCAAGTTAATGACACGTTCGAAGTAAAAGAGGAATGGATGCGACTGTTTTAACCTTAATTTTGTGTTTTGAAACCTCGATTTACTCCGTTTACCTTCCTCGATTTGTGTCCAGAGTCTTTGTCTTTTTCCAGAAGTTTTTATGTGGAAATTTGATAAAAATGTGAAATCGTGCCTTAAAACTCATTTGAGTTGACTTCGGTCAATGTATTGAAAAAATAGACCCATATCAGTGTTTTAACGGTCCTGGTGGGTCTGTATTATGATTTGGGACTTGGGCGTATGCCCGGAATCGAATTCGAAAGTCCCTAGCTCGAACAATTTATTGAAAGCTTGAGGCTTAAGGGTTTAAAGAATTAATAAGTTTGACCGAAGTTTGAATTTGTTGCTATTAGGTTCGGATTTTGGTTCCGGGACTTGATATAGGTTCATTACTGTATTTATGACTTCTCTGTAAAATTTGGTGTAAAACGGAATTGATTTGACTTAATTCGGACGTCCGTTTGAAATATTGAAAGTTCTTAAGCTTCATTGAAAATTTCATTCGTTTTGGAGACCCATTCGTAGTTCTAGGTGTTATTTTGGTATTTTGATCGTGCGAGAGAGTTTGTATGATGTTATTAAACTTTTGTGCATGTTTGGTTTGGAGCCCTGAGGACTCTGGTGAGTTTCAGATATGCTTCAGAGTGGTTTTGGGACTCAGGAAAAATAGTTGATGCATCTGGTTGTGGTTCAAGTCTTTGATCTCGCAATTGCCTCCTTCAGAACAAGAACGACTTCTTGGGAGGCCGCAACCTCCATGTCCACTTCGGCCTCTCGAATCGGAAAGGGATCAGTCTCATTACCCCTTTCCTCGATCGTCGCCTGCTCCACGGTGGGGGTTGATCTGTGGGAAACAAAGATGTGGTCTTCTTAGGGATCATCCTGAGCCGATAGAGAAAGTCTGGGTCTGGTACCCTCTTCTTGGGCGTCCGAACCCTGGTGGCCTCCCTCTTTTTTCTCTTCGCCCCGGAATACGAGGAACCTGAGGACTTCCTTTTCCTCTTCTTCTCCTCCTGTGAAGCAATCCCGAGCTGCCCCTAAATGAAGGGCTCGAAGGGTACAGACATATCCTCATCCCCGTCCAACGTCCTAAGTTCGATGGTCTTAGTCAGACCTATAAAAAAGAGAAAAAGTTAGCATTATGTAAGTTGGAAACGTAGTGATAAAGGTGCAGAGAAGAACCTCACCATGAGAACGGGCCTCCCGTTTGCCCTTCAAAAGTTTACGCCATGTGCGCTTGGAGTACGCATCTGCTTGCAGATCCCTTCGATCCACTCCTTGAACCGAGGGATCGCATCAGGAACTTGGGCAACAGTTGTGCAGCAGTAAATACAGGCAATGAGAGAAAGAATGGAAATAAATTAACACTTAAGGGAGATGCCACTTATGATATACGTTCCACTTCCCGGGGAACGAAAGGAACTCGAGAGGGATCAGGTCTTCCGTTTTCACCCAAACAAACCTTCTCTGCTAGTCTCGATATCGATCCTTGTTAATTCTCGAGAAGGGGGCCTTGCTTGCTCGGCGGCGGAGCTTTATAGTCCCCCTCAAAAAATTTGGGGTCTGTACCGACAGTGTAGATAGTCGAGGGTGAACTGAGAAAGTTCGATATTGTTCACAAAATAGCGTTGGAGGATCACGATCCTCCAGAAGGACGTGTGGATTTGCCCGAGACACACCTCGTACCTCTTATAAAAGCCTAGGATTACGAGATGTACTGGGCCCAACGTGAAGAGGTAAGTGTAAACACTTAAGTACCCCTCCAAGTGAGTGGTAGTATCGCCATTAGGCCCGAGGACGACCACATATTTGCCTTCCCATTTATAGTCCTCTCGGACTTTGGGAAGGGTATCTTCAGTGATGGAGCAAATGTATCTCCATGCTCCTTCGCCTCGGTCTTGTTGGATGGAGGCTTTCTCGACTTTGAAATAATCTCCGATAAAGCAACCCCGGGGTATAAATCTCTTCATAGAAGGCTCAAAAGCCACCTCGGGTACGGTCGCCTCAAGTCCCGTGGTCGGGTGGGAAGATGAGGGGGTCGCTTGTTGTGGTACAGACTTGGAAGTTTTGACCATCATGAATCTGGAAAGAAATGAAGGTTTGAAGAAGGCGTATGAAGGTTTGAAGGTTAAATATGAAGGTATGAAGGTTCAATGAACAATGTATGAAGATTTGAAGAACTTAAAAGCCGTTAGAATGTTCGAAGGAAAAGCCTAGAAACGAAAAGTGAAAAAAGTGAAGAAGGTTGAAGCTTTTATAGGGGAAAATGCAATCATTGCGCGACGTTTCACATTAGATGACAGCCAGCCGATGACCAACACGTGTTCGAAGTCAGAACGACGCGACTGATGCGACATTTCGATTTACCCGCCACCTCAGTTATAACGAACGAGGGAAGAAACTGGTTCATTTATTCGTTTCTCATTGTTCCGACAAACCTACTCACCCGAAAACGAGGGGACTATCTGTATACGGGTGCCATCGGAAGTAATGCCTACTCGATTTCCCGATGAGGAAGACGGAAGAAGGGCACGGACATATGGGGTCCAAATCGGGGATGAGAGCATTTCGTTCCGAGGCTTATAACTGGTTAACGATGTGCTCATCGTCGGGCGTGATGAAGCAACACTCCCCGAACCCAGAACGAACTCTAAGACCTCAAAAAATATGGCAAACTGTTGCACATACGACTAACAGAGGGTTGTGATATCCGCACCCAAGCAAATATCGCGGCAGAGATCTCGCCTGATGCCGGTTACAGATCAGTAATTAACGAGAAAGGAGGATTTTTACCTTTTTTAGAATTGTACTAGGGATGAAATTCTCCTACTATATAAAATGAAAACTTTTTCTTTAATACCATATATTGTGACACAGGAACCAAGGCAATACAAAATCATATTTTCTGCTCTCTAGCTATTGCAAAGTTCTTATTTTATTTTCGCTTTACATTCATAATTATTTTCGAACCAAGGATCCGATCGAGGGCAAAATTGCTGTTCAACCTAAGTTTGAAGCACGACCGTAATGTCACAATTGGTTTGATTATTCGTTTATCTTTAACTCATTTGTCTAATATTCTTGATTATTTGTGTTGAATAAATCCACTTATCTTTAAAACCACGTATAAATTTAATTTTATCGATTTTAAGGATAAACAGACATAAAAAAGAAAGAGAGGGAGAGAGACTTGCATGATTTAGGAACATAATGATTTTCAAGATCGATATATTGATATATTGAAATAAAGACGAATGCATATGATTTCAAGGGCTAGGTTGAACCTACATTTGATACGAAACTTAGATATACAAGTATGTGAGAAATTATTTTAAAAACTAAAATTTTAATAAATATTAAATTCTTAACCTATTATTTCAAAACTTTAGTAGGATCTGGAAGTAAGAGCGTAAATATTAAGCTCGTCAAGTTTAAATCATCAATCCGACTCTTGCTTGAAATTACTATCGACCTATGCCTCTTTGCAGGGACATATCCGGTGTAGATGATATGAGTTCATGCGAATTTATAATTTTTGTTCATATCCTATACGTTTGCCCTACAAAATTATTAAATATATTTAAATAATAAAATTTTGAACCGATTAAATTAGATAAGATACGGTAGAATTAAGAATTTGAATGCACTTAAAATTCAAATGTTGGATGCCTATTTGAAGAAAATGGTATACGAAAGAGTATTTGAAGATGTGTAAGAGTAGTATAATATTGGGTGGCAGAAGAAGAAGTAGAAATTTGGCAAGGATGCATGTGAAGTTGCCATGCACGTCAACGGTCGACAGTTTCGGGCTTGCTGTACTTACGCGGTAACAGCTAAATTACAGTTTCTCTTTTTCTATTTTCTAGGAACCCCCACCCCCCACAAAAAAAGAAAGTAACTTGTATTCTAGGATACAATAACAATTTGTTTCTCTCTCTCTTTGTCCTATATGAGATGGGTTTTGAAAAACATAGGATTAGTCAAAGAAACAGCATGTGCCATTCTGTTTTCTGGGAATAATTGACTGTTTCCAGTCACCAAAAACATGTGATTGTAGCCTTGTTTTCTTCTTTACAGATTCAGAGTACGTTTTTCTCACTTCAGGGAGATATCAAGTTTTCCAAGGTTGTTTCTGGTCAGGGGCAGAGTAGAATATACGGGTTCGACGCTAACCTAGTATTTTAAAAAAATTATTGAATATATACAAATTATTAATTTTGAACCTAGTAACTTAAAAAGTATAGAATGTCAAACTTATAAATATCAAATTGTGGCTCCGCCTCTATTTTTGGTCACTGGTCCAATAATGTGGGGTAATAATCAATTAATCATAGAATATAATATATAATTTGGTTCTTGGGGTCAAAGTGGGGTTGGCCGCAATCCATAATGTTCACACACTAAAAGCGGAAAGTGATTTTGAGTTTTTGGCCAGAAGAAGGTTTCAACGTGGAGCTTTTGTAAGAAATGATTTGGTGTGAAACCAACCAATTTCATGTTAGGACTTCTACTTAGGTCATTATTACGCAATTTTTAAGTAATATTTATAACAACTGTATTATTTGGGTTTTCATTGTTAGGTCCTAGGGTCATTAGATTATAGTGCCCCAAAACTAAATTAATCAATCATATGTGACAAGACAAGTATTAGAAGTCAAAACTTAAGTCGTGTACATTATAGTTTAAACGATGGCAATATGTCATTTATTTATCTTCTGTTCTCATATTATCAAATTAGAAAAGTGTGGAGGTCGAGAATTACGATAGAAGACTGGTAGGTATTATTTCTTATACTTTTCATACATGTTATTCCTGTACTTTCTTATACTTAGACTTCTAGTACTACCGGTTGTTTATGTTGCTTTCACTTCCTTATTAACTTCTTGTTGTTACTGCCTCTTTTTCGTTCCATTATTGTATTTTTCTTTAACAATATTGTGACTAAGTTTTTATTGAGTCGGGGATCTATCAGAGACTAACTTTTTTACTTTCACAAGATAAGGGTAAAACATGCGTGTATGCTACCCTCCTTAGACCGCAATTGTGCGAATACACTGGGTTTGCACTGCTGGTTTAAAAAATAGATATATTTCAACTTTCATACTTAGCTGTAACAGTCAGTAATTTCTTAGTGCAATTAAAGGAACACACCCTATTCGTAAAAATAGTAGGGAAAAGAAGGAATATTAGCAACATTAAGACGTACTGTCTCATTCAAATCCCTTACCACCAGAATTTAAAAAGTTTTCTTACTGCAATTCAGGTTAAAGGAATATGGTTAATATTGAATTACTGCACTGAACATTGCTTTTGACGAAGATGTTATAAACTGTCATTCCAACTAATTAAATTGTTTTTTGTTCACTTTCATTTTTCTGAGTGTTTTGAATTACGTTGATCATTTCATTTTTGTCTTTTTGCAAGCTCTATTGCGAGTTGAGTAGAAACTGTAACCTAGATAACTTCATTTCTTTTTCACGCATTTGCTTCAGTTAATTTTAGGTATAGAGTAACTGGTCCAAGGAGGGAATAGCCAAATGGCCATAGGGAAAGAGAATATAATTGTTTGAGATGTAGTCCGAGAAGATGACAAAAATAATCCCTTATGTTTGAGGGTAGGATCAAAGTAACCCTTTAAGTATATGTTAAGCAGTTTTCGTCCTTCAATTTTTGAGGTGTATTTTCTACTGTTTTTCGTATTTTTTAGTGCCTATTGCAGTTTTTTGTGTTACGTTTTTTACAAATTGACGGGACCGTCATACCGTTTAGGGTTTTTCCCCCCCACAGCTTTCGCCAAATCTAACAAAACATAAATTGTTAAATTTTGTACAGAGACCAAAAGTGTTAACTTTTGACAAACTTAAAGGACCAAAACTACTCAGTACATACTTAAGGGACTACTTTGAACCTAACCTCAAACATAAGAGACCATCTTTTTTTTGTCCATTATGAGCAGACTGGAGCCATTCTAATGGGAATGTTAAATATTTACATGCTTAAGATCATTTCCACATTCCTTTGAAATCAAAAGTATATTGGTACAACATTTACTATGCAATTTTGAATAAAAGGAAACGATCACAGGACAGGAAAAATACATATCACCAGATGTATTTTTGGTCCGGCACTTAGAGGACATTGGGACTCAAAATGCATAGTCCAACAGCTCTTTCCTTCAAAAAAGAGAGAACCAACATCATCGCCACTTCAATATGAATACTGAGTAACTTCACAAATAGCACTTCAATCTTCAACTTTCCTCAGCTGGAAGATCAGCTCAAGTAAGAGATTTGCCAGCCCATTCTCTTTCTCGTCGCTTTTGCTTGGCCATCATTTTATTGAACTTCTCTTTTCCTTTCTCCAGAAGAGGATCGTGTACCACATAATCGTTGGGGTCCTCAGTACGAGACATTTTATCCTGCCGATGAAACCAATAATTTAAAAACGAGAAATGAACATAATCAGCATGAAGGTCTTGGGGATTCACATTCAAATTCAGAGAAGTTTGATTCCTATTTAATCTTCACTGCTCCCGACCCCCAGCCCAAAGCAAGAAACTCCAGAAAGTAAGCACGTATAGAGCCTAATAATGAAGAATCATGCTTTTCATAAGTTTCCAAACATCCCGAGAACAAGTTATTGAACACGTACCTTTCCAGGTTCAGGAGCGAATTTTAGTGTAACTGCTGCCCAATCGGATAACTCTTCCTCCTTGCCAGCATTAGTAGATCCATTGGCTTTAGCAAAAAGTCCAGACTTAAACTTCTCCAGTTTTGCCAGCATCTGACAGACATACAAAAATAATGAGCAAACTGCAGAAACGCATAGAATAGAGAAAGCTGCCAGCAAGAACACATATCCATTCCATATAAGTCCAAACTTAAATCAGCCTGAATCCACAGTTAACGTCTTTTAACTATTACCGAGAAAACTCAACATGGAAATTTTCCTACATATTGGAATTAACATAGAGACAAGATTTCAGATATTTTTCATTTAAGATGTTTAAACAACATTCAGAAAATGGAAGAACTCCTGTAACAGAGACCATGGATGAACATCCATTAAAAAGGGATCCAACACAAACCTGTAAACTATGCAAAAGCAAAAGAGATAATGCATCAAACATAGAAAACGAAAATCAAAGAAAATTTAGTTCATTTTGTCCATCTGCCACAGCAAAAAAAAAAAAGAACCCTAACTGCCACATGTATCAAGAGGGACAAAAATGGAAGAAATCGCTCTTGGTTCAATGCAACAGCGAGTTCTCCAGTAGTCACCAACTATTTTTCTTTTTCTTTTTTTGGTGGGGAAGGAGGATGGGCAAGTATATATGCAAAACGGATCCATAAAGACACATCTCGTTCAGTGAAGCTTTTTTTTATCCCCAAAATTCCTCCTCCTATTCAGAGGGAGAAAGAAAACTTTAAGTGTCCGTGTCTGTGTGCGCTCCTGGGGTGGATGGGTGGGGGTATTTCCAATCCCTGGATATCATCTACCTTAACTAACATTAGTGTCTTAAGCTCAATAAAGGATGCGCATTTGTATGTGTCAGCCTGTATGTGCATTCCCATAGTCCACGTCCTACAGATAAAGTCACCTTTTTACTTACATCAATAACCCTTTTTGTTTTCTTTTTTGTTTTTTGTTCCCCATAAAAACTAATTACAAAACATAAACCAGAAAAGGAAGATCTAACAGTATTTAGAGGCATACGTCTTCCTCATGTCCTTTTCGTCCTCGTCTTTTTTGCTTTAGCAGTTGTCTTTCTCGTTCAGGGCCAGACAACAACTGTAAGTCTGTATCTGCATTGGCCATACGTTCAGCCCTCGCTTCAGAGCCTATTCCTTTTCTCTTAAGAGCCAACTTATCCACTTTTGGCCGGTCATCGTCATGTTCAGCATCAGACCTACTAAAATCAAATTATGATCATTGAGCTGCAAACCTGCAACTAATGAGCTTTCAAATATGTTGAGGGAAAGAGAAGCACAAATTTTATGTTAGAAAAAAAAAATACAAAAGGATTTTCTCAAGAAAGTCATCTTTTGCACCAGAAGAGAATATAGTTCTGAATGTGATCTGTAAATCAAACAGTTCATTATGTGGCATGAGAGTGCATACAACCTAAACCACTTGAAATCAAAATGCAGTTTAATGAGTTTAACATTAATGGCTACCAGTATCCCAATCTCAACCATGCATCCTTGGACACATGGCAAGCAACAAATTACTCAAGAAAAATAGTGTGTCAGCAAAAAAGAAAATGAAAAAAATACTAAAGTCATCCTAGGTCAGATAACCTCGTCTTTGACCACATCTTTATTTCCTAGTTATTTCAACCTTTTCATCTAACTGTTCCCATACCAAGATGCCTGATGATATCAATAGGAATGAGCAGGCAGTGAATTATTACCATAAAGTAACAATTGTACAAATTTTGTGGAACAACCAATATATAAGTGGTATACCAATCGAAATGAAACTATGCCAAATATAGTTCCCCAGAATCATCTCTACTAATTAGCACCTCATGGGTGCTTCAAGAATTTAACAGAAAACAAAAGGCATTTGTACAAAAGGAGATGCGCCAGCAAACAAGGCTTTCCCTTAGCATAGAACATGTAATATAGAAAAGAAGTAAATCCATCATCTCAATCAAAGTTTGAAGCCTTTTCTTAATCATGCTATCCAATTTACTAAATTTCTCATATTTAAGCTTCAATAACTTCCTATTTCACAACTTAATATTGTTAGTAACCTGCTATCCAACAAACAGTAATAACTATTTAGGGATAACCACTGTTGAACTAAGTGACCGTCTCATATAAAAAGCATATTCATGTACTTCAACAAAAGTAGAACGTAATAAATGCTGGACACAAGCAGATGGTTAAAGAGCATATGGTCAAGAAACTAGATATTCAGCTACTGTCGTATTTTGAGATGGCAATGTGCTATAAGAAAGAGAACAGCATGGAGAGAAATAAGATTAAACCTGCACCTTAGAGGAGATGGCGAACGAGTTCTTGCATTACCATTCTCTGAATAAGAAGATTAATGCAAAATGATTAAATTCCTCTTTGATAAATGCAAAATGATCAAAAAATTTAACAAAGCTTAACGAAAATGAAGCCACATAAGAAAAAATTGTATACAAGTATACATGTAAAACTGGGGTGTGCCAGTACTAGACAGTTACAGGCCTATAAACACACAAATTTGTGCAATTTACATGGTAAAAACATTCTGATCTGTGGTAAGTTCAATGTGAAATCATCCCAGTGGGTGAAGTGGAGAACATTGAGAATCTAGTACAGGTGTTGAACTACAAGGTTAGAGCTCTTCCCACCACCTATCTCCGTTGCACACCGAGCAACATAGAACGCGGTAATAGAAAGAGTAAGAAGAAACACACAAAATGGAAAAAATGATATTTGTCGAGAGAAGGCAGTAGATTAAGAGCACTATCAAGCATCCTCACATATTTCATGTCCCTGTTATAGACACCGGTCGGTGTAGCACGCAAATTGAAAAAATGTTAAAGTAATTCCTTATGAGATTTGACAGACAGGACAGAGCTCTGGTGAAGACGTGATCATCTCCTATTACATTGTCAGGTAACTGCTCGATTGTGGTGTGATAATTTTGAGATGGTTCAAGTTAACATGTCCACACCATATATTGTGAAAGAGGCATTGTTCAGCTAGGCTTTCAAAGGAATGTAAAGAAGACGCATACATGGAAAGTTGCTCCACTATAACTCACATGGGTCATACAGAAAGAGTCAAAGAGAAGCAAGAGAAGCTATGAAGGGATAGAGCAAGATTTAGTACATGTAAGAAAGAGTCTATAATTCCTAGTTTCAGTGTGCTGCACCCACAAGGTTCCAATTTGTATAAAAGATCAGGTGGCATTCATAGCGCACCACAGTTTTGTCTAGGGTCTCTGCCTTTTGGTATACAACAAGTATAGTGGATATATCCCATCATCAATAAAATTTACTTAACTTTATAAAAGAAGTTCAGGTAGCTAAGCTTATTCAAACAAATGAACTAACAGCAATGAAAGCATACGTAGGAGCACCATAAAATGCCTTGGAATTTGCAAATATTTAAAGAAGATACTTGGCGACGAGTTGTCACAAAACAAACAAAACGAGACCACATTGTGTGCTGCAAAAGATGTTTTGGTCTTCGTATTTGAATAGATGTTTTACCTCTGAGCAACTTTTGTTTGGGTGGTGGATCACCAAACTCCTTCCTCCTTTTTAGTATCTGCTGACGCATACGTGCATCAAAGCCAGCCTCGTCTTCATCACTGTTATCAAGGGATTCATGAAAACCAGCTTCTGATTCTTTACTAGACACTTCTTTCTTTGATCCCAAAGCTTCTCTGATTGTCAACTGAACATCCCTTGTCGATTTTCCTTCATTTGAGTCCTGCATGAGCAGTTTTCCACTGTGTTATTTACCCTACAACTAACAACATAGTATGTACTGAAGAAACGGCAGCCAGGTGCAGCATGCTCCCACTATGCACAGGGTTCGGGGAAGGGCCGAACCACATTGAGTCGATTGCATGTAGTCTTACCTCGGATTACCTTGCACATAATTACCTTGCACATACCTTGGCTTACCTTGCACATAATTATACAACATAATTGCACGTAGTCTTACCTTGCATATTTGCAAGAGACTATTTCCAAGGCTTGAAGCCAAAACCATATATAAATCCTATGAACATATCAATCTGGTTCTTATGACAACGTAACTTACTTAACAAAAATTGCAAAAGTAACAAGATTGAGGAGACAACAAAGACAAGACTACAAAATCCAAAAGTTGACCATAATGCTGAGAGTGACACGCATGATCTTACAATTCCTGCAAGGTTTTGAGATGCTGAAGAGGAAGTTATTTGGAATAAAATAGGAGACGAAGCTGGAATTAGCGTAACAATAATGATAATTGCACCTCCATGCAAATGATTCAAATAGGATATGGCATAGTGGTTGAATGTGGAATGAAAGCCGCATTGATTACCAATATTTTTTGTGAACAAAGAGGATCCAACTGTATTGATAAAATATTACAAGGACAAGAAAGGAACCCAACAGTAGTTTGTTGTGGTAAATATGGAGGTAATGTTTAGCACATAATATTAGCAGTATGCATAGATTTGGGACTATAACAAGGAAGTTAGGCGATAATGTGAGAGCAACATTGTAGTAATTTTGGAGAGTTAGGTTGTAATGAGCCAAAGTCTAATACATAAGACACCAAACCTGACAACCATGACAGGTAGGCTAACACGCAACCATCCTCGTTATGCTCAGGCAAATACACAACTATCCAATGAACGGTTACCCCTCTCCTATTGGGAAAAGAAAACTATAGGTTATTGAGTAGAACCTTACGATGGTGTAGATAAAATTGTGATTATGGGCGAAATCATGCTTCCTGGATGGATTTATATCAGGTATCTTCTTTAGAGCAGAAATTTGAGCACTAGGATGCAATCTCAGTGCTTCTTAACACATTCTATTTAAGGAAAGCGCATTCTTTGAACTTAACAAAAAGAATACTTGTGATGAGCTAGTAAAGGGCTGTTCTACTTGGAGGGAAAGGGATACAGAAGCACGGAAGCTAGTAATATATCAGAAGCCTCCTTAACCCTCATGCAGGAAAACTCAATTCTGCTTCGCTAATGCTTTGAAGAAACTAAAATTGAGCTTCCCTTGCTTACGATGTATAAGCGGAATGAGATACAAAGAAACTGACTGCACTCCTTTATGTACATATACTCCTTACCAGAGATTGTAATAATTTTACTTGTTTTTCTGACATTGCAACTATAAGGTAGAGGGCTTGATACTTTTGTACATAGAGATGATGCAGGATTGGCATAGTCATTACCAAAGCTTGATCATGTTTTCCTTCCTTCAGCAGACGTGGATCATCCAAGACATCATGACTGCTTCTTATCCTTGTACTCACAGCTGCAAGCTCTTTCTCCTCCTCTTCTGCTTCTTCTCCAAATGAAAGCAAGTTCAACTTTCTGAACGAAACAGAAAAGGGTTTGAAACGTAAGATATTGATGAAAACTATTTCACTTTCTAAATAACTGCTTCAGTTAGAAGTCAGGAAAAATAATCTTACTTAGTAGCTTTATGCTTTGCATCTTTCTTCTCAGTTGTTACTTCAGAAGGTAAAGCTTTTGCAAGCTTCGCTCTTGGGACAATATCCTCAAAAGGGTTCCATAATACCTATCAATGATTCACAGAATAAATTAAGTAATAAGCATCAGACTGTTAGCTAATCCAATGGCTGTAGAAGAAGATCTATAAGTCTAAGACAACCCACAAAACATAAGAACCTTAAAGGAAACAAAATTTGCATACATCTCTTAAGCTAGATATAATTTAGAAAAACAGAGAGAAACCCAACACTTAAAGAACAGTTTTTTCAACAAAACGAGGAGCAATAGAAGAAGAGAAAGCAAAATGAGATGATTTTATTTGACCATTAAACTACGACAGTCAAGAAAGAACCATATGACATCTTACAATATAACAAATAAAGAACTAAAGAAACGGACAAAGTTCTCACAGAAGATTAATTAAGAGGGAAAAGCTGCAGCAAACGAGAGAAATCCAAAGAAAGACATTGACGCTGTTACGGGACAAAGAATATGATCATGAACAGGGAGAGCATACAGAGGACAACCAAAAGAACAAAAGAGAATAGTTCAAGAAAATACGATTCTTCTGGTTCCACTCTGACCATAATCCTGATAGAGCTAACAAAACATCGACATGGTGACTTTGGCTTGATCGAATATGGCACGTATCCCATGTCGTAGCCATGTCTTGTCGTCTCGATGCCGGCGAGGGACATCAACCAGAGGCTCCATGTAACATATGTAAAAGGCTGACACCTAAGATCCGTGAATTAAATATCAGCTTATCGCTACCCCTTTAAGACTCAGTAATACAATAATCTTGTGAACACTACTCACCAGACTTGTAAGGCCCTAACTACCAATGTTCGTTTATACTCCTTTCTTTGAATCAAAACTATGAAGGATGAACTAGAACTCTTTAGTATTTAAGGCTCCGTGTCATGTTTTACTGCTCCCAACAGTGTTAAGGAAAAGTTAAAAGTAAATCCATCTGGGCACGTCCCCTGCGCAACTGCTTGTTCCACCAATTCATCCCAATGTTCCTAAAGAGAGGCGCAAAACATGTTGAACGCTTCACCTCGCTTAGTGGGTGCTTCAGAGTTGTCATCAGCTGATTCTAAATAGTAAATACTGTTGAGTAACATAGAGTCTATCTAACTACCACTTTGGTAATACCACAGACGAGCGATAATCCAGTGGGCCTCAAGGCAAGCATGAGATATGTAATTCAAGAGTAGCCACAAGCTCATAGACAGGCAGTGAAAGAGCACAAACAGAAATCTAGGTACCTCTACAGATAGTATCTTAGGTGGAGGATCCACAGGCCGATCATCCTTGCCAGTTTCAACTTCACCCAATGTTATAAGATTATATATTGAATCCCCACTTACCTGCAAATAAGGGAATGAAGCTCTAAAACTACAGAAACAAGTTAAAAGGTTTGACAAGGTGTAGTATGCCTGGTGTAAAGAGACAAGTAGATTACTTTTCCAAAAATTGTATGCTTCTTGTCGAGAAAATCGCAACGATCCAAAGTCATAAAGAATTGACTCGCATTTGAATTTGGTGAGCCTGCACCAGCACATGCGACCAAACCCCTGTGTTTGAATCTTAAACGGGAGTGAAATTCATCAGGAAACACACCACCGTATATGCTTTCACCACCTGCATGAGTCCACGGAAATCATCTTCAGCAATGCATGCTAAAAGAGGATATAAGAGACCCAACTAATGATAAGCTTGATTAGTGAGAGCTTCCGGTGAAGCTAACATTCTTCATTTCAGTCCACCTTGAATGAAGATTTATCGGAGATCAAAACAGTTACCCTAAAAGAAAAAGAAAAGAAATAATGCCATTAAATAAGAGCGAACAAAAAAGTTCGGGAAGATAGTCATTCAACTTCTTCAGATGGGTCACGCGTCCATTTTTGGTGCTTAATCTTTTATCTTCTTTATGACAAAGAAAGAGGATTTCACTGAAAGATTAGAAAAGATAGTTTTATATATGGCAAAATACCTTAAAATCCCCCTAAACTTGGCACGTATTATTGATTACATCCTTGAACTATCCGTGGTCTTAATTACATCCCTATACTTGGTTATTCGATAGCTATTACCCCCTTGGACGATCTCATCCTAGGTAAGTGACATGCACTCGCCTGCCACGTGGATTTTCCTGTCCATGTTGCTTTTTTTGAAAAATAAAATATATTTTATACCTTTTTAAGTGTGTTACTTTTTTTGATAATCTTTTCTAATAATATTTATAATGAAACTTGGTTAGAACTACATTATTTAGGCTAATGTTTTTTTATTTGGCTAAATATAATAAAGTTTTAGTTATTGTTTTTGAATTAGACCTAAAAATAAAGATTTATACAGTTGAATTAAATAGTCAAGGCATCTAAAAAGATATAAAAATACTTGATTTGATTTTTATTATTTTGACTGTAATCTTTTATATAGCTCTAAATTATGGAGCTCTAAAAATATTACTTTTTTACAGATATTATCGGAAAAAGTAAAAATACACAGTTAAAATAAATAGTCAATGAATCAAAAAAAGAAATAAAAAGAGTGTACAATTGCAAGTTCATTATTTTGGCTATACCTTTTTATTTGGTAAAAAAAATGGAGTTGTAGCCTTTTTTTTAACTGATTTGACTCGAAAATAAAAATACACAATTAAAATAAATAGATATAATATCTAATGAAAACAAATAACATAAGATACACAACTAGTACTCCATTATTCTTGCTAAAAGTTTTCTATTTGGCTAAAATGATGGAGTTCCAACCAAACTTTTAAAATTTTGGCCCAAAAAAAAATGCAGTTGGAACAAATAAACGTTATATCCATAGAAGAAATTAAAAAGAATAAAAGTTAGAGTAAAGTCCACATTATATGTCAAGATGAAGCAAGAGGAAATATATAGTTGTAACAAATAAATCATTATATATGACTATATGCAATTAAAAGTTAAAAAATAACCTACTTGTAAGTTGATTTTTTAATTTTCTTCACTCCCACACGCTTAAAAGAGAGTGCACCCACACTCTTTGCCACATCAACGTCCAGGGAGGTAATGGTTCTCAAAAGGCCAAATTCAGGGGGGTAATTAAGACGACGAATAGTTTAGAGGTGTAACTAATAATCCGTGCCAAGTTTAGGGAGGTTTTTAGGTATTCCACCTTTTATATATTGGTGGTGTCAATACTTTTCAAACTTAACTTTTTCATCTTAACTTTTATACTCTCAAACTTGTTCTGAAAACGCTTTTTTTGAGTCGAGGGTCTATCGGAAACGATCTTTCTACCTCACACAGGTAGGGGTAAGGTATGCGTACAACCCACCCTCCCAGGTCTCACTTGTAGGATCACACTGGATATGTTGTTGTTGTTGCTGTTGTTTATGACGGTGGTATCCAGGTCAAGAAAATGGCGCATTTCTGTTTCTGAAAATAAATTAACTTAAAACTTCTCATTTTACCCTTGATAAAGCTGTTTTAGTCACAAAAATGTTATTACATGTTTAAAACCACAAGTTTCAATAGTTTTATAGCCACAAATACTATGGCATGTTTAAGACCACAAGTTTCAAATGTCTTAATATCTTTCTTAAGCATCGTATCATGTCAAACTATGTCATACAAGCTAGAGTAGAGGGAGTATAGCTATAGGAACCTTGGCTACTAATCTCCAACTTTATCTTTCATAGTCAACCTTTCATTTTTCAAATGAATATCATAATTTTTCTCCAAAAGCTATCTCGAACTCCAAATATTACTTTTCATCTCTAGTATATATAAGACACCAGAGATAAATTGATAACTTCCACATTTCTAATGAAAAAGAATTATACCTTGCCTTTGATTTGAACTCGCAAGGAGTCTCCCAAAGTTATGTTTCCACCATTCAACTCTGCAAACTTTACAAATAAATGTTTCTCTCCACAAATATGAGTATTTGCACCAAAATCAAGGTGCCAATAGTTTCTTTCTATACTTTTTTTCGCTTTTGCATCCAATAAGTAAAGTCCTATCTTCATCTATTTTGCTCTCTGCAAAATAATTATTTTCTTACACATTTTTTTACATTCCCAAAAGTAACTGCTAAATTCATGACAAGTATAACTTCAACACTGATTTGTCATGCTTCCTTGTCGGCTTTCTTCCTCTACCTCTTCCATGACCTCTTCCATGGTTGGAGTCTCAACTTTTTTATTTATTTATATGGAGGTATCCACCTCCTCCTTCTTGATTACAATGATTTCTCCCACATCCACAACCTCATTCTTGTAATCAATGCTTTTCATCTTTCTCCTTCAAAGAAAGATGCGCTTGCAGAGCTTGTTTAACTGATTATTATTTCAGCTTCTTCACTCTTACTTCATGTGCTTTTAAGGACCCGATACGTTATTCAATAGCCATGGTATCCAAGTCTGGACTTTTCAATGGCAACAACCACATAGTTAAATCATGAATCTAAGGGTCGTGTTACTTCTGCAACAACTTGTTCATTCTTTAAATCTTCACTATACCTCTTCATTTGAATGACAATAGCCAAAACTATTGAAATATAATCAGAGATGGACTCAAATGCCTTATTTGCAACGATTTGGACTCTCCTCATACGGTTTGGAGTCAAACACTTTTCACCTAGTCCAATCTCCTCATAAACTTGGGTTGAACAAAATGACTAGGATACAAGTGCATTTATATGAGATCCATATCATGTATCAAGCCTAGTGTAAATGTATCTTCCTTTAATTTTGTCTTCTTCTTTTCCCAAGTACATGAACAAAACCATAAATTAATACATGCATCCCCTAACCCAATACACTTAACATTTTAATTCATGAACTACATAAATGAAATGCATGAATAACATTTAAGTTCCCACCACATAGCCCCAATAGTAATTATGATCAAATTCTCACTATTTGAGAAGTCCAATTAGTGACAAGGGCGGATCTAGGATTTGAACTCTACATATTCGAGTTCGGGATTCTACCACAATTGTTTGATTTGATTTACTAGGTACATAATCAATTATTCATACGTATTTAGTGAATGTTTTAACATATATATAGCATCCGAGCCAAAGCTACTAGGTTAGGTGACCCATACCTATAACTCTACATCCGCCCCTGCCAATTACACAACTAAGCTCCATTTAGCCCTAAATAGCAATTACAGTCAAACATTCACGATTTTTAAAGTTCAATTACACAGGAAGTATGAAATTCAAAGTAAATCAAATTAAACAAAAAAATCAAACTGCTAACTGAAATAGTAGATTAAAAAAATGTTACCAGTGCCAGTGCCGGTAGGGTCACCACCTTGAACAAGGAAAGATTTGATAACACGATGAAAAATGGTATTGTCATAGTAACCTTCGAGACACAATTGAACGAAATTCCTTACAGCTTTTGGTGCTTCTTTTGGCCATAGTTCTATATCTATTGGCCCATACGTCGTGTTGAGTACAACTTTTCCCTTCGTCGGCGGTTCCAATACGTACACTGTCGACATTTATTCAGTAGCTGCTTTCTAGCATCAATTGGTTATGGAGGTTTTTCTTCTTTCTCAACTCCTAATTTACAAAACCGAAATAGAATGTTCAATTGCTTGGTGCTAAAATACGTCCACCGAACGACGTCGTTTGTTACTCTCCCGAATTTTCCTTAATTTCTTTGTTCCGGCTACATCGCCCTAAGCCGAGTTCTTTTTTTCTTTTTTTTTTTTTAATTACTAGCAAGATTTACAATTTTTATTCAGTTGTAAAGTCTCCCGCTCAGTAATGCGAGTTCAATTCTGACCTATCTTTTTTTCTTTTCTCTTTTTTTCTTCCTTGATCCATGATGTAATTGAAAAATTATGTGTTATTATGAAATTAGTCTTTAAAATTTTTCTCATCAATACCGTTTTGGGACTTAGAGATTAAGTTTCTCACGTATTTATCATCAAATATATTTAGGTTTTAAAGAACGTCAAAATCCACAAATTTTGAACATAGCCATGTTACAATTTATATTATCTAAATACGTAAATTTAATCGGTTTGGTTTATTTGGGTTTCGGTTCGGATATTTCGTCTTTAAAGTTAATATAGACAAATCGATTGAAAAAAAATTTCTCCAATAATTATAATAACTTGAAAAAAGGCATAAAATTCAACTGGAGTATGCATTTTGTACAAAGGAAAACTAGGCTTGTCATCCGTTTATATTTAGATACTCAAGGCAAAAACTTATACTAATTAGCACTCTAAACATTAAACTAGAAATAAGTTTGCAAATATTTTTTAATTTACTATTTTTTATGAAAGTTGATCCACTTGATATTATATACACTTGTCCTACTTTAGAGCAATCTGAAAATAAAATCAACTTTCATCTTTGACTAAAGCAGTAACTTATTTAAGGATTTCTATGTGTTTTTTTGTGTAACGGCCCGACCGGTCATTTTGCTTTTTAGAACCATGTTCCCCTAAATAAGACTCCCCTTATGTGCTTTAATTTTTTTATGACTTGGGGGGATGGTTTGTTCGTGATTTAGAAGGGTTCGGGTTGAAATCGAAATACTTGGTTCCTTAAGATGGCAAAAAGGGCTAAGTTTGACTTTGGTCAACGTTTTGAGCAAACGACCTAAGAATCGGGATTTGACAGTTCCAATAGGTTCATATGATGATTTTGTACTGAGGCATTTGTTCGGATCGGGTTTTGGATGACCCGGGAGCGTTTCGACGCTTAATAGTGAAGATGGCTCATTAAAGGTTTAAAGTTCTCTAAATTTAGTTTGGAGTAGGTTTTGGTGTTATCAAGGTCCGATTGGGATTTCGAGACCGGGAATAATTCTATATGGCGATTTAAGACTTGCACACAAAAAATTGGTGTCATTCCGAGTAGTCTAAGTATGATTTGGCGCGTCCGGAGCGATTTGGAAACTTGAAGTTCATATTTTGATTCAATTTGGTTTTAGGATGTGATTCTTAGTTTCGTTGTTGTTTTACGTGTTTCGAGAGTTCGAGCAGGTCCGTATTATGTTTATGGACTTGTTGGTGCATTTGGAAGGGGTCCCGAGTGGCTCAGGTGGATTTCGGACTGCCCGGAGCTATGTTGGAAAAACCAGATTTCCAGTTCTGGTTTCCTTCTTCACGAACGCGGAAGGACCCAGTATCCACAATGAAGGAATTGGGTTGGGGGAAACCTTGTGCTTTGCGTTCGGGGGAGGGGTATGCGTTCACGAAGAGTAACGCGAGCAAGGGGGGGGGGGAGGGGAACCATTTGCTCTTCGCATTCGTGAAGGTGCCCTCGCGTTCGTGTAGGCAGGGCTGGTAAGCCTCCACGTTCGCGAGGCCCTGGTCACGTTCGCATAGGCCAAACTTTTGTGGGCCTGGGCCGTTTGCCTTCGTGAACACGAGGCTTGCTCCACGTTCGCGAAGAAGGGGGCAGCTGACAATGTGATTTAAATCGGGACTTAAGCCATTTCTGGGTTCATTTACTACACCCTTGGGTGATTTCAGAGCTTCAAAGAGGGGGATTTAAACCTAACTACTGAAGGTAAGTAATACCTACCCAATGTGAGTTTACTACATAGATTATGAGTATATTTTAACATGTAAATTTGTGAAATTATGGCTTTACATGAAAAACCTAGATTTTGATAAAAATGGAATTTAACCACGAAAATGATTATGGAATGGGGTAAAAATTATATATTTGAGTTCGTGAGGCTATGGGTATAGGGATGATTATGGAAGGTAAGACCGCATTGACCTCAACAGCAGTGTTAGTGTTGCCCTATGATTTAGGGATGTATACTATGTATTGCAACACTCCGCATTGGCTTGGGTTGTGTATTGATGCAGGAGGGGCGAGTTATTGCATATGCTTCACGTTAGCTGAAGCCCTATGAGAATAATTACCATGTACATGATTCAGAGTTAGTCGCGATTTTTCATGCTCTTAAGATCTGGAGGCATTATCTTTATGGGGTGTCCTGTGAGGTTTACACTGATCATCGCAGCTTGCAGCATTTGTGCAAACAAAGGGATCTCAATTTGAGGCAGCGCATGTGGCTTGAGGTACTAAAGGACTATGATATTACCATTATTTACCATCCGGGCAAGGCTAATGTAGTTGCGGAAGCCTTGAGCAGAAAGGCGGAGAGTATGGGTAGCTTGGCATTCATTTCAGCAAGGGAGAGGCCAGTAGCTTTGGACATTCAGTCCTTGGATAACACACTTGTGAGGTTGGATATTTCAGAGCCGATCCGAGTTCTTGCATGCGTTGTTGTCCAGTCTTCACTATTGAAGCAAATCAAGGCTCGTCAGTTTGATGATCCGCACTTGTTGGTTCTAAGAGAGACAATACTATAGGGTGGTGCCAAGGAGGTTACTATCAGCGAGGATGGTGTTCTGCGACTCCAAGGTCGCCTATGTGTCCCTAATGTCGATGGCTTGAGGGAGAGGATTTTAGATGAGGCACATAGTTCTCGGTATTCTATTCATCTAGGTGCTACAAAGATGTATCGCGACCTGAGGCAGCATTATTGGTGGCGGCAGATGAAGAAGGACATAGTTGAGTATGTTGTGTCTAAATCGCCAGAAAGTTTTGGTGTTATCGAGGTCCGATTGGGATTCTGAGATCGGGAATAGTTCCGTATGGCGATTTAAGCCTTGCACGCAAAATTTGGTGTCATTCTGAGTAGTCTAAGTATGATTCGGCGCGTTCGGAGTAATTTGAAAACTTGAAGTTCATATTTTGATTCAATTTGGTTTTAGGATGCGATTCTTAGTTTCGTTGTTGTTTTACGCATTTTAAGAGTTCGAGCAGGTCCGTATTATGTTTATGGACTTGTTGGTGCATTTGGACGGGGTCCCGATTGGCTCGGGTGGGTTTTAGACTGCCCGGAGCTAT
The DNA here is from genome assembly GCA_005239505.1 of Nicotiana paniculata. Taxonomy (NCBI): domain Eukaryota; kingdom Viridiplantae; phylum Streptophyta; class Magnoliopsida; order Solanales; family Solanaceae; genus Nicotiana; species Nicotiana paniculata. Next base: position 22,517 of record ML344951.1, on the reverse strand, counting down.
GTTGGAAAAAACCAGATTTCCAGTTCTGGTTTCCTTCTTCGCGAAAGTGGAAGGACCCTTGCGTTCGTGATGAAGGAATTGGGCTGGGGGAAACCTTGTGCTTCGCTTTCTTGAGAGGAGGTACGCGTTCGCGAAGAGTAAGGCTAGACGGGGGAGGGGGTGATACCATTTTCTCTTCGCGTTCGCGAAGGTGCCCTCGCGTTCGCGTAGGGCAGGGCTGGTAAGCCTCCGCGTTCGCGGGGCCTTGGTCGCATTCGCGTATGCCAAACTTTTCTGGGCCTAGGCCGTTTGCTTTCACGAACGTGAGACCTGTTCCGCGTTCGCGAAGAAGGAGGCAGCTGGACAGTGTGTTTAAATCGGGACTTAAGCCATTTTTGGGTTCATTTACTACACCCTTGAGCGATTTTGGAGCTTCAAAGAGAGGGATTTCAACCTAGCTATAGTAATTAATTCCTACCCAATGTGAGTTTAATACATAGATTACAGGTAGATTTTAATATGTAAATTTGTGAAATTATGGGTTTAGATGAAAAACCTAGGTTTTGATAAAAATGGGATTTAACCACGAAAATATTATGGAATGGGGTAAAAATTATATATTTGAGTTCGTGAGGTTATGTGTACATTTATCTTCGTAAAATTCCGGAATCAGGGCGCGTGAGCCTGAGGATGAATTTTAGGAGTCTTTCATTTGGGGTTGGATAATTACTCTAATGGTTAAATTATGAACTTGTGAATATGTATTGATTATTTTATATAATATTTGATTAGTTTTGCGTCGTTTGGCACCGAGTTAAGGATTTAAATCATAGTTATGGATTAGAAATGAACTTGAGAGGAGGTAGGTCTCTTTTCTAATTTTGTAAGAGGGAAACTCATCCCTTTAGGTGTGTTTTGTTGTAACTTACTTGCGTCGGGAGCAACATACGCACTAGGTGACGAGAGTCCGTGCGTAGCTATATCCCATGTGATGTTCGGGTACCCTTAGGTTTACATCATGCTTTGTTGACCCCGTTATTTGATTATGCTTCTTAATTGTCTTGAATATAGCTGAGATTGAGGATTTCAAGATTTAAAGTTTTAGTCTAGACTACCTAATTTGGAAATAATTGAAGAATTATATAATAACTTTGATAAATCTACATTCACTCGCGTCGCAAGTATTTCAGCGAGCGAAGTAAATTCCACTACTCTCATAGGAGCGGGTCGTTCGCCTCGTCAGGTTAATAGATGTATCTATGGTTCATGTCATTCGACTCTCAACAGTGTATGTAGTATACATATATGTATTTGGATCGGGCCGTACGACCTCGGCATAATTCGTACGTAATAATACTTGGAGCCCAGTTACACTTGATATTGCTTATTGGCTTGAGAGGTTAAATTGTTAATGATGGAGATTGATTTGGGATTTGCTATCAGTAAAAGAATTGTTTATTTATTTCTTATTATTGAGTTTTCAGTTTCATTTATATAGCCCATGCTTATTTAGAACTCCGGTATTTTTTTATTATTATTGTTAGCCCATAATAAGTGTCGAAGTCGACCCCTCGTCACTACTTCTTCGAGGCTAGACTAGATACTTATTGGGTACTTGTTGTTTGTATACTCACGCTACACTTCTGCACTAATCGTGCATGATCTGAGGCAGGTGCATCTAGCTATCATCCAGGCGCACACTCCTGATACTACGAGACTTTGCCGGTGAGCTGCCTCCCGAGCCCGTTCTACAACACCCGAAGTCTTTCTTTTGCTTTTACTTTCTGTCTACCTCATTTCAGATAGTGTTTAGTAATTTTTTTTGTATATTCTACTAGTAGCTCATACACTTGTGACACCAGGTCTTGAAAATTATGGTAGTAGACACTTGATAATTTTTGGTTATTTACTTCATTTCATTTGCTATTAAAATTGTTTATCTCTCATTTTATTAAACTTTCACTTCTTATTTATTCACTAATTAAAAATCAACTATTTCTAAATTGTTAAAAGAAACAATCATGTGGTTAGTTCACTGTTGGCTTGCCTAGCGGTAACGCTGGGCGCCATCACGGCCTATAGGAGAAATTTGGCCGTGAAAACATGGTATCAGAGCACTAGGTTCATGTAGGTCTCACAATTTATGAGAAGGCCTAATAGAGTCTTGCGGATTGGTGCGGAGACGTCCGTACTTATCTTCGAGAGGCTATAGGGTGTTAGGAAACTACTCTTTCTTCATATCCTATCGTGCAGTTGATGTTATACTAAGTATATTTCTCTTATTCTCTCACAGATGGTGAGATAGTGCATAGCGGATGTTCCAGACCCGGGATGAGCTGCTCCCCCTGTTGCTAGAGGCCGAGGGAGAGGTCGAGGGAGGGCTCCAGCCTGTGGTAGAGGACTAGGACGTCCCAGGGCTGCTTTAGCTCACCAGCGAATCCAGTAGAGGATCCCATTATTGAGAAGCAGGGCGAGGCGCCTGCAACAGAGCCAACCCTGGTAGATTTCATATCCGCACCGGGCTTTCAGGAGGTCATGGGCTGTATGCTACGGTTCATGGACATATGACTCAGGCTGGTTTATTTCCAGTGGACCCAACCACATCACAAGCGGGAGGGGGTGTACAGACCCCTATAGCTCAGGCTCCTAGGCATGCAGCTGCCGTGTATCAAAACCCTGGCACACTACCCCTTGGCAGAGCCCAATCAGTGGCAACAACCATGCCTGAGCCCAGACCAGCTGCGACCGGTGAGCCGCATAAGCAATTGGATAGATGGACCATGGTACACCCTCATGTCTTTAGAGGTGAGCGACATGAGGATCCCCAGGATTTCATTGATCAGTGTTGGGACAGACTGCACAACATGATGATATTGGAGTCCCATAGGGTGGACTTTACTACTTTCCAGCTGGAGGACAGGGCCCGGAGATAGTGGTAGTATTATCTTTTTGACAGACCAACAAGTTCTCCTCCTATGACTTGGGACCAGTTTACACGTACCTTTCTAGATAGGTATATTCCACCCTCTCAGAGGGAAGAGTTGCGGTTTCAGTTTGAGCAGCTCCAGCAGGTTCAGATGTCAGTGATCGATTATGAGGCGAGATTCTCTGAGTTGTATCGCCATGCACTTATGATACATCCTATTTAAGGGGAGGGAGTACGGAGGTTCTTGCAAGGTTGCACTCAAGTATTCAGGACACTATGTCCTGGAGGTTGAGATGGGGACTTATTACCATCTAATTGTGGAGATAGCTTGCAGGATTGAGGGTTATTGTCAGCAGGGCCGAGAGCAGATGCCGATGGACAAGCAGTTTTGTTATTCTGTAGGGTTTAGTGGTGCTCCATCTGGAGGCAGAGGTCATTCTGGGAGAGGTCAGTCTAGCAGGCCCACATATCCAGCACCACCGCCTCCTCGGGGTGCTCTAGTGCGACCTTATATCAGCGCCATGCCAGAGAGTTCCTACTGCCCGCCAGCTATTCAGGGTTCATCTAGTGGGTATTCAGGCCATCAGGGTCAGACTTCAGGGAAGAAGTTTACCGCTCCGAGGGGTTGTTACGAGTGCGGGGATCCTCTCCACATGAAAAGGTTTTTCCCAGGCTTCGGGGCAAAGCAGTACAGTAGGGTCATCATCCCATGATTATAGCACCAGCAGTCCGGCCGCCTAGAGGCGGAGGGCAGACGGGTAGGGGCCGTCCTATAGGTGGAGGACAGGCAGGTGGAGTCCAGCCAATTACAAGTCAGACAGGTGGAGGCCAGCCAGTCGGCGCTCCAGCTAGGTTCTATGCTTTTCTGGCTAGACTAGATGTAGTGGCCTCAGATGCCGTGATCACAAGTATTAAGTATATCTGCGGTAGGGATGCTTCTATATTATTTGATCCAGGGTTTACCTATTCATATGTGTCATCTCTGTTTGCTCATTTTCTGGATGTTCCTCGTGAGTCCTTAAGTACTCCTGTACTCCAGTGGGCGATTCTGTTGTTTAGATCGGATCTATCGGTCATATGTTGTCACATTTTATGGTTATGAGACTAGAGCGAATCTTCTGTTGCTTGATATTACAGACTTTGAGGTAATCCCGGGCATGGACTGGTTATCTCTATATCAGGCCATCCTTGATTGCCATGCCAAAACTGTTACCTTAGCGATACGAGAGTTGCCTAGACTGGAGTAGAAGGGTTCGTTTATCAGTGCATCTAGCCTGGTTATCTCTTTTCTGAAGGCTCGACACATTATCGAGAAGGTTTGTTTGACTTATCTAGCTTATGTTCGAGATACTACTTCAAAGGATCCGGTGATTGATTCAGTGCCCATAGTCTGGGAGTTCTCCGATATGTTCCCTTTTGATCTTCCAAGCATGCCACCGGATCGTGATATCGATTTCTGTATTGGTTTGGCTCCAGGTACCCAGCCTATATCTATCCCACCGTACCACATGGCTCCGAAAGAGCTGAAGAAGTTGAAGGAACAACTTGAGGAGTTGCTAGCAAGGGGGTTCGTCAGACCAAGTGTATCGCCTTGGGGTGCACCAGTGTTATTTCTGAAGAAGAAAGATGGGATTATGTGGATGTGCATTGATTACCGCCAGTTGAACAAAGTTACCATTAAAAACAAGTACCCATTGTCGCGTATTGATGATTGTTTGACCATTTGCAGGGTGCCAGGGTGTTTTCTAAGATCGACTTGAGATCGGAGTACCATTAGTTGAAGATTTGGCATTTGGATGTTCCGAAGACTGCTTTCCAGACTAGATATGGCCATTATGAGTTTCTAGTGATGTCATTCAGTATGACTAATGCCCCAGAGACATTTATGGATTTGATGAACATGGTGGGCCATATATTGATTCGTTTGTCATTGTCTTCATTGATGACATTTTGATCTACTCACACAACATGGAGGAGCACGAGCAACATTTGAGAGTGGTGCTTCAGACTTTGTGAGAATAGAAGCTATATGCTAAGTTCTCCAAGTGTGAATTTTGGTTAGATTCTGTGGCATTCTTGGGGCATGTTGTATCAAGCGAGGGAATTAAGGTGGATCCCAAGAAGATCGAGGCAATTCAAAGTTGGTCGCGTCCTACCACAGTGACTGAGATCAGGAGCTTCTTTGGGTTAGCAGGTTATTATCGTCGGTTTTTTGGAGGGCTTCTCATCTATTGCAGCACCTTTGACTAGATTGACCCAGAAGGGTTCCGTTTCGATGGTCCAACAATTGTGAGGCAAGCTTTCAGAAGATCAAGACCGCATTGACCTCAACACCGGTGTTAGTGTTGCCCTTCAGTTCAGGGATGCATACTATGTATTAACGCATTGTCTTGGGTTTTGTATTGATGCAGGAGGGGAGAGTTATTGCATATGATTCACGTCAGCTGAAGCCCCACGAGAAAAATTACCATGTACATGATTTAGAGTTAGCCACGATTGTTCATGCTCTTAAGATCTGGAGGAATTATCTTTATGGGGTCTCTCATGAGGTTTACACTGATCATCGTAGCTTGCAGAATTTGTGCAAACAAAGGTATATCAATTTGAGGAAGCACATGTGTCTTGAGTTACTAAATAACTATGATATTACCATTCTTTACCATCCGGGCAAGGTGAATGTAGTTGCGGATGCCTTGAGCAGAAAGACGGAGAGTATGGGTAGCTTGGCATTCATTTCAGCAGGGGATAGGCCATTAGCTTTGGACATTCAGTCCTTGGCTAACAAACTTGTGAGGTTGGATATTTCACAGCCTAGCCGAGTTCTTGTATGTGTGGTGTCCTAGTCTTCACTATTGGAGCAAATCAAGGCTCGTCAGTTTGATGATTCGCACTTGTTGGTTCTTAGAGATACGGTACTACAGGGTGGTGCCAAGGAGGTTACTATCAGCGAGGATGGTGTTCTGCGACTCCAAGGTCGCCTATGTGTCCCTAATGTCGATGGCTTGAGGGAGATGATTCTTGAGGAGGCACACAATTCTCGATATTCTATTCATCTAGGTGCTACAAAGATGTATCGCGACCTGAGGCAGCATTATTGGTGGTGGACGATGAAGAATGACATAGTTGAGTATGTTGTGTCTAAATTTCCATCAGGTTAAGTATGAGCACCAGAGGCCAGGTGGCCTACTCCAGCAGATCTATACTTGAGTGGAAATGAGAGCACATTACTATGGACTTCGTAGTTAGGTTGCCGTGGACCTTGCGGAAGTTTGATGCAGTTTGGATCACTGTCGACAGGTTGACCAAGTTGGCCCATATTTATATTCAGGAGATAGTTCGGTTGCATGGCGTGCCTATTTCTATCATATCAGATAGAGGCCCCCAGTTTACTTCACATTTCTGGAGAGCAGAATAGAGTGAGTTGGGGACCTGTGCAGAGCTCAACACAACTTTTCATTCGCAGACCGACGGACAGTCAGAGCGCACAATTAAGATCTTGGAGGATATTCTTAGAGCATGTGTAATTGAATTTGGAGCGCAGTGGGATCGATTCTTGCCCTTGGCCGAGTTTGCTTACAACAACAGTATAGCGTCGAGATGGCTCCATTTGAGGCTTCATATGATCGGCGATGTCGTTCACCCATCGGATGGTTTGAGCCTGACATTGCTAAGTTATATGGTACTGATCTGGTGAAGGATGCCTTGGAAAAGGTAAAGTTGATTGAGGAGCGACTTCGCACAGCATAGTCCAGACAGAAAAGTTACGCGGATCAGAAGGCGCATGGTTTATCATATGGTGGGTGAGAAAGTCCTCTTGAAAGTCTCACCGATGAAGGGGATCATGAGGTTTGGGAAGAAGGGCAAGTTGAGCCCAAGGTTTATAGGCTCATTTGAGGTGTTGAGACGAGTTGGGGAGGTTGCTTATGAGCTTACTTTACCTCCCACTCTATCGGGAGTTCCTCCAGTTTTCCATGTGTCTATGCTTCAGATGTATCATGCCGATAGGTCGCATATGTTAGACTTCAGCACAATTCAGCTAGATGAGATCCTGGGTTATGAGGAGGAGCCAGTTGCCATTGTTGATAGGCAGGTTCGCCAATTGAGGTCCANGGGGGGGGGGGGGGGGGGAGGGGAGGGGCAACCAGTAGACGAGGTGACTTGGAAAGCCGAGGAGGACATGAGGAGTAGATATCCAAACTTATTCCGCACTCCAGGTATGATTCTAGACCCATTCAAGGACGAACGTTTGTTTAAGAAATGGAAAATGTAACGACCCGACTGGTCGTTTTGACTTTTAGAACCATATTCATCTAAAAAAGACTCCCCTTATGTGCTTTAAATTTTGTATGACTTACGGGGATGGTTAGTTCGTTATTTGGAGGGTTCGGGTTGAAATCGGAACACTTGGTTCCTTAAGGTTGGCAAAAAGGGCTAAGTTTGACTTTTGTGAACGTTTTGAGAAAACAACCTCGGAATTCAGATTTGACAATCCTAATAGGTTCGTATGATTATTTCGGACTTGGGTATATGTTCGGATCGGGTTATGGATGATTCGTGAGCGTTTCTATCACGCCCCAAACTGTAACTCATGATCATTCGACCAAAACTAGAACATACATAGGTCGAGTTGGCTGAACTCATTCTTTTTGTAACTATCATGGGCCAACATGGCCACAACTCATACTGTATAAGTGTAAGTGGGAAAATCATTTTTCTTAAAACATGATACATATGGGCCGTCAAGGCCTCTAACATACTGTACAAAATGAACCTCTATCTACAAAGCCTCTAAGATTATTTGACATAAAATGGGGCAGGTTACCGGCCTACCCATAAGTTTTTAGCAAAACTCTGACACAATGACTCATAGACTCGGCTACACTCTGAATGAGGTTGAGTATTACCGACCCTTTACTGAATGCCAATCTCGTCTACTATGAGGGCTCGTCAAACTGATTATCTATACCTGCTGGCATGAATGCAGCATCCCCAACAAAAGGACGTCAGTACGAATAATGTACTGAGTATGTAAGGCAGAACTGGAACATAACAATAAGTCAACATTAATTAAAGACATATAAGAATCAACCTAAAGAGTGACACCGTATATGCATATTTATTATAGTTACATATATAATGCTTCTCTTTAAGACTATTTTTATTATCTATATCGTATGATGCATGAAGCCCAAGTGATCAGTGTTAACTGCCCGACCGGCCTTAGCGCGATGGTAAATGCATGACTGCCCGACTGATCGTAGCTCAGTGGTAATGTATAACTGCCAAACCGGCCGTAGCTCAGTGATAAATGAATATGCATGACTTGCCAATCGGTGGTAAATAATGATACATAACTTCTCAACCAGTGGTAACTGCCCGACCGACCGTAGCCCGGTGGTAAATGCATGACTGCCCGACCGGCGGTAACTAATGATACATAACTGCCCAACCGGTGGTAACTGCCTGATCGGCCTAGCACAGTGGTAAATGCATAAAGATGCATGTACATGTATCACTATATTATAAACATTAACATCTTCACCAAATACCTCAATATGGGACTAGATACATACTTGGACATGCTTGAATATCGCTTTACGGGAATGAATAACATAGACATCCTTAACTTCTAAGAGTAGAACCACTTATGGAATAGCATTACGTTTACGTATCGTTACGTGGATCATGCCAAAATAAAGAAGGGATAACCTTAACATACCTGGAGTAGGAAAAAATCCGTATGATATTGTTGGAAAAGGTTGCGTCGTACTCCTTTAGAATCGCAAAATCTGTGCTATTAAGTGTAGAACATGTGGCAATGAATTGGTTCATCAAGAAACAGGCTTTGGTTGCAGCGCCATTTTTTAGTATCAAAGTGTAGAGGGATTCCAACTGCTTTGAACTTGTACAAATTTTCAGTTGGTTTACTATAGGAATGATTTTGTTTGCTGACATTGATATTCAGGTTGTGAACATCAAAAGTTTGAAAAGAGGCAAATTAGGCAAAAGCAACTGCTCACTCTCATGGATATAAGTTTCCATTTTTTTGGTCTTGAAAATATTAGAAATGAAGTGTTATGTAACTAACACATTAGTTTGCCACCTAATAAAAATGACTAAGAGTCATGTGTTTAGGAAGTGGCTTGCTGCTACGTAGGGGGTGGGGTGGGGTGGGGTGGGGTGAGGATTTTAATTTTATCCAATAATCAATTAATTTATTAGGTAATATCCCGCTACCCGATAATTAATCAATTAGCTGCATAATTAAGAATTATCTCAAATTACTTAAAATTCTACTTATTTTTAATATACTTTATACATCCTACTATTATAGTCATATGGTACCTTGTATGGTACTAGTCCATAAATATCGGGTATTATCGCTCGACCCATATTTTATTTCCAAATGTCAAACTTCGACCAACGTCATTTTCTTCAACTCGTTTACCCTCTCACTTTCACGAATTTAATTATCACTTGTTATAATTATCATACGCACTTATAACCTCAAAGATTGTCTTGTCCTCATCCTAAAGTATTTCTATTATAATATTAAAATAATAAATCATGGTATCATATAAATCAATACATAGACTATTATTTTGTCAAACATCCATATAAAAATACATATATTTTCTCAACTTTTAATTTTGCTAATCTCGTATAAAGAGTATATATTTTTGTATGCTTAATTCTAAAAATGGTAAAAAATATAGCCTTCTTTTGTGAGAAAATAACTTTTATTTTTTTTACAATAAACAAAATCTTATTTATAAACTTTCTCATATTATGTGTATAATTTACCATATCCGAAAGTAGTAATAATGGTAACTATCCAAAATTATACTTATAAAACTTTTACTAAAATACTCCACTTAAAATAAAATATCACACTAACATAATATCTAACGATATCAAGGTTGTAAACTTATAGCGTCTTCATAATAATAATAATAATGTCTTAAACACTCTATAACCTCCTAATACACATAATCCCTTCGAACTCATGTGGATTTACTATGGCACATCTTAATGCTAAGGTACGGGATGTAACGGCCTTCCCCCTTTAGGAATATTCGTCCTCGAATGTCAACTCTTTAAGATTTTCAAAACTCTCGCTAGGGTCTCCTCTATATACTAAACTAAAACCAAACCTCTATCTGAGCTATGGACTATTCACAACCTTTTGTACTTGAGTATCTCATATCTTCTTCCCCTTTACCTTACTTACCTTTCAGTCTTGCACCGTATCTTATGTATCTTTCATAACTTCCCTTCCAGATACGTAGAAATTACATCTACGCCTTAAAGCTCTATTGTGATAGCACCTCTAGTGCATGCAAAATTCGGTGAAAAATTTATACAGATTTCTTTCGACTTAGCTCTATGGCATGATCTGGAAACAAAAGAAGGGTAACATTTCTTAAATATCCTATAGACTCTCAATTATAAATGTGGCGCACAACACAGCCATAAGTGAGACTCTACTAGGCACGACTTTGTAGACTCCCTAGGACACGACCTGCTCTGGTACCACTTTGTCACGCCCCAAACTTGGGGAGGCGTGGCTGGAACCCGGTGCCGTGCTGGCCCGAGCGAACCACTCTGTAACTCATGATCATTCGACCAAAACTAGAACATACATAGGTCGAGTTGGCTGAAATCACTCTTTTTGTAACTATCATGGGACAACATAGCCACAACCCATAATGTACAAGTGTAAGTGGGAAAACACTGCATCACTGAATCATTTTTCTTAAAACATGAATACATATGGGCCGTCAAGGCCTCTAACATACTATAAAAAATGAACCTCTATCTACAAAGCCTCTAAGATTTTTTACATCAAATGAGACAGGGTACCGGCCTACCCATAAGTTTTTAGCAAAACTCTGACACGATGACTTATAGACTCGGTTGCACTCCGAATGAGGTGGAGTCTTACCGATCCTTTGCCGAATGCCAATCTCGTCTACATGAGGGCTCGTCAAACTGATTATCTATACCTGCAGGCATGAATGCAGCGTCTCCAACAAAAGGACGCCAGTACGAATAATGTAATGAGTATGTAAGGCAGAACTGAAACATAACAATAAGTCAACATTAATTAAAGACATATAACAATCAACCTGAATAGTGCCACCGTATATGCATACTTATTATACTTACATATATAATGCTTATCTTTAAGACTATTTCTATTATCCATATCGTATGATGCATGAATGCCCAGTGGTAACTGCTCGACTGACCGTAGCGCGGTGGTAAATGCATGCCCGATCGGCCGTAGCTCGGTGGTAAATGTATAACTGCTCAACCGGTCGTAGCTCAATGGTAAATGAATATGCATGACTGCCCAACCGATGGTAAATAATGATACATAATTGCCCAACCGGCCGTAGCCCGATGGTAAATGCATGACTGCTCGACTGGTGGTAACTAATGATACATAACTGCCCAACCTGTGGTAACTGATCGACCGGCCGTAGAACGGTGGTAATGCATGAAGATGCATGCACATGTATCACTATATTATAAACATTAACATCTTTATCAAATACCTTAATAGGGGACTAGATACATACTTGCTTGAATATCATTTTACGGGTATGAATAACATAGACATCCTTAACTGTTAAGAGTCAAACCACTTATGGAATAGTATTACATTTACATATCGTTACGTGGATCATGCCAAAAGAAATAAGGGATGGCCATAACATACCTGGAGTAGGGAAAAATCCGTATGATATTCTTGGAAAAGGTTGCACCGTACTCCCTTAGAATCACAAAATTTGTGCTATGAAGTGTAGAACATGTGGCAATGAATTGGTTCATCAAGATAGAGTCTTTGGTTGCAGCGCCATTTTTTAATATCAAAGTGTAGAGGGATTCCAGCTGCTTTGAACTTGTACAAATTTTCAGTTGGTTTACTATAGGAAGGATTTTGTTCTTTGCTGACATTGATATTCAGGCTGTGAACATCAAAAGTTTGAAGAGAGGCAAATTGGGCAAAAGAATTTGCTCACTCTCATGGATATAAATTTCAATTTTTTTGGTCTTGAAAATATTAGAAATGAAGTGTTATGTAACTAACACACTAGTTTGCCATCTGATAAAAAATGACTAAGAGTCATGTGTTTAGGAATTGGCTTGCTGCCACGTGGGGATGGGATGGGGATTTTAATCTTATCCAATAATCAATTAATTAATTAGGTAATATCCCGCTACCCGGTAATTAACCAATTACCCGCATAATTAGGAATTGTCTCAAATTACTTAAAATTATACTTATTTTTAATACACTTTATACATCCTACTATCATGGTCATATGATACCTTATATGGTATTAGTCCATAAATATCGCGTATTATCGTTCGGCCCGTATTTTATTTCCAAATGTCAAACCTCGACCAACCTCATTTTCTTCAGCTCGTTTACTCTCTCACCTTCACGACTTTACTTATCATTGTTATAATTATCATACGCGCTTATAACCTCAAAGGTAGTCTTGTCCTCATCCTAAAGTAATTCTGTTATAATATTAAAATAATAAATCATGGTACCATATAAATCAATACATACACTGTTACTTCGTTAAAAAATCCATGTAAAAAAATATATATATTTCTCAACTTTTAATTTTGCTAATCTCGTATAAAGAGTACAAATTTTCATACGCTTAATTCTAAAAAAGGTAAAAACATAACCTTCTTTTGTGAGAAAATAACTTCTATTTTTTTACAATAAAGAAAATCTTATTTATAAACTTTCTCATATTATGTGTATAATTTACCATATCCGAAAGTAGTAATAATGGTAACTATCTAGAATTATACTAATAAAACTTTTACTAAAATACTCCACTTAAAAGAAAATACCACACTAACATAATATCTAACGATATCAAGGTTGTAAACTTACAGGGTCTCATAATAATAATGTCTTAAACCCTCTATAACCTCCTAGTAGACATAATCCCTTCGAACTCATGTGGATTTACTATGGCACATCCTAATGCTAAGGTACGAGATGTAACAATTTCGACCCTTAATAGTGAAAGTTGGCTCATTAAAGATTTTAAAGTTCTCTAAATTTGGTTTTGAGTAGGTTTTGGTGTTATCAAGGTCCAATTGAGATTCCGAGATCAGGAATAGTTCCGTATGGCGAGTTAAGACTTACGCGAAAAATTGGTGTCATTCCGAGTTGTCTAAGTATGATTCAGCGCTTTCGAAGAGATTTGTAAACTTGAAGTTCATTTTTTTTATTAAATTTTGTTTTAGGGTGAGATTCTTAGTTTCGTTATTATTTTACGCATTTCGAGAGTTCGAGTAGGTCTGTATATGTTTATGGACTTATTGGTGCATTTGGATGGGGTCCCGAGTGGCTCGGGTGGGTTTCGGACCGCCCGGAGTTGTGTTGGAAAACCAGATTCCAGTTCTGGTTTCCTTCTTCGCGAACGTGGAAGGACCCTCACGTTCGTGATGAAGGAATTGGGTTGGGGGAAACCTTGTGCTTCGTGTTCGCGGGAAGGGGTACGCGTTGGCAAAGAGTAAGGCGAGCTGGGTGGGGGTGACACCATTTGCTCTTGGCGTTCGCAAAGGTGCCCTCGCGTTCGTCTAGGGTAGGGCTGGTAAGCCTTCACGTTCGTGAGGCCTTGGTCGCGTTTGCGTGGGCCAAATATTTCTGGGCTTGGGCTGTTTGCCTTTGCGAACATGTCACGACCCTAGTCGTGATGGAACCTAAATCGACCTGCTAGGTAAGCCAACTGACAGTCAATACAATCCAAATGAGATTTATAGAAAAGCAGTGAAGAATTATATGAACATTTATATATTAACCCAAGGACTGGTTGTACGAATCACGAGCTTCTAAGAATTTGAAATTTACAAAGCTGGTACAAATAAATACATGATCTGTTTGAAAGTTATATAAACAAATTAGAAAAATCTAAAGCTACCAAGGAAAAGTGGCAGCTATATTCCGGAATGCACGAACATCTTCAGAGTCAGCTCCCGACATAACCAGCAGCCTCGCTCCAAAATCTGCACGCAAGGTGCAGAAGTATAGTATGAGTACAACCGACCCCATGTAAACTAGCAATAGAACTATAAAACCTGTACCATAAACGAGGTTTTTAAGTTAAAAGATACTCATTGATAAAACCTGTACCGTAAACTAGCAATAGAACTATACTATGATAACACGGAAAAGAGTACCCGAAACGAATATGCCAAACAATAACTGAGTACTAGAAGAGATCAAAATTTAACATTTTCCAATATCTCGACCAAACTTTTCCTTAAAGCGAAAACCAATAAACCACGATAAGTCACTCCATAACTTTCATAGCGTGAGAAATGTACTCAAATGTTGTCACAACCCAATTTCTATTTTAGGCCGAGATGGTGCTCAACTCCGATGTTAGGCAAACCAACACTATTCAACTAGTGAGTCCCATTTGTTTTACCAAAACATTTCTAACATTTACTTAACTTAAGTTGGTAAGCAATCAATAATAATAATTAATTAAGGCAAGCTAAACTGAGATGACTAAAAGAAGTCAAATTAAATAATTACATCCCAAAAGATTAGTCTACCAATGTGTGTGCCAGGAACTAGTCTCACAAGTAAGTGAGAATCTAGTAGAATGTACAAAAGGATATATCTACCCTACTGCTTGAAATAGAATAGACAGTCAAAACAAAAGGAAGTCTCCAACACGCTGCTGAACGGCATCAGAAGGGACCAACTCACCGTGGAATCTCGATCCAAGTATCAAGAACGCGCTTCAGACGGATAGCTAGATTCACCTGCCTCAGATCCTGTACAATTAAGTACAAAGCGTAGTATGAGTACATAGACAATATGTACCCAGCAAGTATCCAGTCTAATCTCGAAGAAGTAGTGACGAGGGGTCGACTTGACACTTACTAGAGCCAAACAATATATATTTAAGTATGAGTCTAAGCATGGATATAAGACTAGATAACATATAGTAATAGGAAGTGACAAGGCTTTTCATAAATATATATTTCAATTTCTATCATTTCATTTGATAATTTATATTTCAAGGCATTTAAAGCAGATTAAAGTCACAGAAAAGTGCCAAGCACATAGCATGCACATATAATACCGGGGACGTACGACCCGATCCAACAAAATAATAAAATGTGCACCACCGAAGGGTCGAACAACGCGTACCATAGATGCATCTATTAAACCTGCTGAGGCAAACAACCTACTCCCATGAGAGTAGTGGAAAGGATCACCCCGCTCGCGGAATATAATTGCGAAGCGGTTACATATAAACATAACAAATTTTGTTTTCCTAAATCCTTTTTAAAATGATAATTTACTTGAAACCTTCAAATTCTTAAGATCTTGAAATAAATTTCCATTCAATACAAATAGTGCATATAATCAATTAACAGTGTTCACAAAACATGGTGTAGGCCTAAAACTACACGAACATAACAGGAATAGTCACTACGTACAGACTCTCGTCTCCTCGTGCATACATAGTCCCCCACAAATAATCACATATTATATAAATTCACCTATGGGGAAATTTTCCTCTTACGAGGTTAGAAAGGAGACTTACTTCGTATCGAGTCTACTTCCCAATTCAAGAATGCGCTCAAACCTCCAAATTTGATTCCAACAACTCGAAACTAGCCAAACAATACATAAACTAATCAATCTATGCTCAAAAGTTCATAATTCCACCATTTAAGTGATTACCCAAACTAATTTTCAAGATTTCTAAAATTCACCCCCCGACCCACATGCCTGGATTCCGGAAATTTTTGAAGAAAATCGTTACCCATAACCTTAAGATCAAGAATATGTGGTTTTTACTAGATTCCATAACAAATTTCGTGGTAAAACTCAATTTTTATCAAAACCCTAGGTTTTACTCTAAACCCATAATTTTGACTAATTTTTGCATGTTAATATACCCATAATCTATGTATTTAACTCATTTTGTATAGGAATTACTTACCTTAAAGTGCTAGGTGAAAGCCCCCTTCCAAGAGCTCTAAAAATCGCCCAAGTGTAGAAGTGAAATGAAATAAATGGCCTAAGTCCCGTTTTTACAAGCTGTGTCTAGGCCTCTGATGTTGCATTTGTGAACACCTTGTTCGCAAATGCGAAGGTCGCAAAATGCGACAATATCATCGAAAATGAGAACCCGAGCTCCCTCTGCATGGGTCACAAATGCGACAATTGGGTCGCAAATGCGGTCTTTGTTGGGTTCGCAATTGCGAATAAAATGTCGCAAATGCGATTGCTGCCCAGCTCAGGATTCTTCGATTTTGCGAAGACTTCATCGCAAATGCGAGTTCGCAAATGCGAACAAATCCTCGCATTTGCGAGACCTGCAACAACAACCCAGAACACTAGAAAACTGGAGAGTTTGCACTCCTAACGCACGCCCGAAACCCGCCCAAGCCCTCGGAGATCCACTCCAAATACTCACACAAGTCCAACAACACTATACAAACTCGCTTGCGCGATCGGAACATTGAAATAACATCAAAAACTAAGAATTACACCCTAAAACCATTTGAATCAAACTTATGAACTTTAAGTTCTTCAATCTACTTCCAACGTGCCGAAACATACTTATACTACTCGGATTGATACCAAATTTTGCGTACAAGTCTTAAACAACATTACAGAACTATTCTCGATCTTGGAATTCCGTTTGGACCTCGATATCACCAAGGCACGTTCCAAATCACAATTATAGAACTTCTAAAACTTCAAGAATCCAAATTTCACTATTTGGCGCCGAAACGCTCCCGGGTCATCGGAAACCCGTTCCGGATATACACCCAAGTCCGAAATCATCATACGAACCTATTGGAATCGTCAAATCCCGATTCCGAGGTTGTTTTCTCAAAATGTTGACCGAAGTCAAACTTGGCCGTTTAAGCCAACCTTAAGGAACCAAGTGTTCTGATTCCAACCCAAACTCTTCCAAATCCCGAACCAACCATCCCCGCAAGTCATAAATCAATAAAAGCAAGTACAGAAGTCTTATTTAGGGGTACAGGGTTCTAGAAAGCAAAACGACCGGTCGGGTCGTTACATTCTCCACCTCTTAAACAAATGTTCATCCTCGAACGAGTCTAGAATCATACCTAGAGCGCTGAATAAATGTGGATATCGGCTCTGCATTTCCTCCTCGGACTCCCAAGTCGCCTCCTCGACTGGTTGTCCCCACTACTGGACCTTCACTGCAGAAACCTTCTTAGACCTCAACTGGCGATCCTGGCTATCAACAATGGAAATAGGATCTTCCTCGTAGCCCAAGCTCTCATCTAGCTGAATGGTACTGAAGTCTAACACATGAGAGAAGTCGGCGTGGTACCTTCGGAGCATAGACACATGAAAAACTGGATGGACTCCCGATAAGCTGGAAGGTAAAGCGAGCTCATAAGCAACCTCATCAACTCGCCTCAACACCTCAAATGGGCCTATAAACCTGGGGCTCAACTTGCCATTCTTCCCGAATCTCATAATACCCTTCATCGTGAGACTTTCAAGAGAACCTTCTCGCCGACCATAAACGATAAATCATGCGCCTTCTGATCTGTGTAACTCTTCTATCTTAACTGAGCCGTGCAAAGCCTTTCCTGAATCAACTTTACCTTTTCCAAGGCATCATTTACCAAATCAGTACCGTATAACTTACCCTCGCCAGGCTCAAACCACCCGATGGGAGAACGATATCACCGACCATACAAATCCTCAAATGGAGCCATCTCAATGCTGGACTGATAACTGTTGTTGTAAGCAAACTCGGCTAAGGGCAAGAACTGATCCCACTGCCCTCAAAAGTCAATCACACATGCTCTAAGCATGTCCTCTAATATCTGAACTGTTCACTCCGACAGTCTATCGGTATGTGGATGGAATGTTGTGCTGAGCTCTACGCGGGTGCCCAACTCACTCTGTACGGCTCTCCAGAAATGCAAGGTGAATTGAGGACCTCTATCTGATAGATGGACACAGGCACACCGTGTAGTCGAACTATCTCCCGAATGTAGATCTGGGCCAACCTTTCTGAAGTGTAAGTAGTGGCTACTGGATGAAGTGTGCCGACTTGGTCAACCTGTCAACAATAACCATACTGCATCGAAGCTCCGCAAAGTCCGTGGTAACCCAACTACGAAGTTCATAGTGATGCGCTCCCATTTCCACTCAGGTATAGTCATCTGCTGGAGTAGGTCTCATGGCCTCTGGTGCTCATACTTAACCTGCTGACAATTTAGGCATCTAGCTACATACTCCACTATGTCTTTCTTCATCCGCCGCCACCAATAATGCTGCCTCAGGTCACGATACATCTTCGTAGCACCTGGATGAATAGAATACCGTGAATTGTGTGCCTCCTCTAGGATCCTATCCCTCAGGCCATTAACATTAGGAACACATAGGCGACCCTGAAGTCGCAGAACACCATCCTCGCCAATAGAAACCTCCTTGGCACCACCCTGTAGTACCGTTTCTCTGAGAACTGCCAAGTGCAGATCATCAAACTTCCGAGCCTTGATCTTCCCCAAAAATGAAGACTGAGCAACAACACACGTAAGAACTCGGCTGGGCTCTGAAATGTCCGACCTCACAAGTCTGTTAGCGAAGGACTGAATGTCCAAAGCTAGTGCCGCTCCTCCGCTGAAATGAATTTCAAACTACCCATACTCTTCGCAATCCTGCTTAAGGAATCTGCGGCCACATTTGCCTTGCCCAGATGATAAAGAATAGTGATGTCGTAGTCCTTTAGTAAATCAATCCATCTACGCTGCCTTTGATTAAGATCCCTCTACTTGAACAAGTGCTGCAAACTGCGTGGTCTGTATAAACCTCACAAGACACTCCATACAGGTAATGCCTCCAAATCTTAAGAGCATGAACAATCGTTGCCAACTCCAAATCGTGCACGGGGTAGTCCTTCTCATGAATCTTCAGCTGACGTGAAGCATGTGAGATAACTCGTCCCTTCTACATCAATACACATCCCAAGCCAACGCGTGAAGCATCACAATAAACTGTATACATCCCTGAACCGGAAGGCAACACTAGAACTGGTGCTGTGTTCAAAGCTTTATTGAGCTTCTGAAAGCTCACTTCACACTCGCCGGACCATCGGAACGGGGAACCCTTCTGGGTCAATCTAGTCAGAGGTGCTGCAATGGACGAAAGGCCCTCCACAAACCGGCAATAATAACCTGCCAATCCCAAGAAACTCCTGATCTCGGTCGCCGAAGTAGGACGAGGCCAAATCTAAACCGCCTAAATTGTCACGACCCAAAATCCTAGCTCAGGTCGTGATGGCGCCCAACACCGGGGTCAGGCAAGCCAACACTCAGATTACAAAGGATTTTTCCATATTTGATCAAAACAACCTGACACGTGCTAGGTTTTAAAGTTCAAAATATTAATTTAAAAAGATAATTAACCAATTTAACCAAAAAAAATAGTCATAAAGAGACGTGAGCCAATATATATATATAGACCGCAAACCATAATATCTACCACGTGTGTGCCAGGAACTAGTGTCACAAGTCCTACGAGTATACTAACAGAATATACAAAAGATATAATATAACTGTCCCACTGTCTGGAAGAAATAGACGAGAATAACAAAAGAAACCCCATGGTGCTGCCGAGGATCGTCAGGAGAAGCAGCTCACCGTGAAGTCAGGTCCAGACTATACTCTGAATCGAGCTCCGGTCTGATAACCAGATGCACCACCCTCAGAACCTGTACAATCAAGTACAGAAGCGTACCATGAATACATAAGAAAATATGTACCCAGTGAGTATCCCGCCTAACCTCGAAAAATTAGTGACGAGAGGTTGACTTGGTACTTACTAGGGTCAAAACAATACAATTTAAATACATGATAAACATAAATAGCAGTAATGAATAGTAATAATAAGGACATGAGCAACAATTAGCATTATGTAATACTTTTACTTAACACCTTTCCATAGCATAAAAGCTACTTAGTTCCCATCTTTTTCATAAAATCAACAGATAAATTACAGGGTTTTCCATCAATTATCAACACATAACAAGCCGTGAACGAGCGACCGGTACGATGTGAAAAGTAAATGTGCACTGCCGAGGGTCGAACAACATGAACCACAGATGCATCTATCTGCCCCGCTCGCGAATCGAACATGCGACGCGGTTAATATAATACCAGGACTACCCCGCTCGCGAATCATTCATGCGACTCTGGTTAATATAATACTAGGACTACCTCGCTCGCGAATCATTCATTCGACTCGGGTTCCCGTATAAATACATAATTAACAGGTAATTCTGGATAGTTTAAAAAGGAACATACTAACAGGATAAGAATTTAATAATGTCAACTTCAAAGCATAACTTCTTAGGCCTTCACATGTGAGATTCGAGGATATTAGACTACTTAGACCATATGCAAGATCACCAATATCACACATAAAGCATGCTTGTGAGTCCTAAACTACCCGACAAGGCATAATAGTAGCTCCGCACGGGCTCTCGTTTGGTGCCCGAGAAGCACCTGGGCCCATCCGAGCCCCTGTCCAAATATACCAACAAGTCCCAAATAATAATATGGACTCACTCGTGCCTTCGGAACACCCAAAACAACACTAAAACTCAAAATCACACCTCAAAACCCCTAGAATCAAACTTAGGAACTTTAAGTTTCTGAATTCACTAAGAATGCGCCGAACTGACCTATACTACTCGGAATGACCCCAAATTTTGCGAGCAAGTCATGAATGACATAACGAAACTATTCCTGATCTCAAAATTCTGATTGGACCTCTATAACAAAAAAACACGTCCCAAACCACAATATGAACTTAAGGAAACTCTTATTTCGCTATTGGGCGCCAAAATGCTTCCAGGTCATCCAAAACCCATTCCGAACATACGCCCAAGTACGAAATCATCATACGAAGCTACCGGAATCGTCGAAACTCGATTCCGAGGTCGTTTACTCAAAATGTTGACCGAAGTCAAACTTGGCCTTAAAGGCCAACCTTAAGGAACCAAGTGTTCCTATATCACTCTAAACACTCCCGAATCCCGTAACACCCGTCCCCACAAGTCATAAATCATAATAAGCCGCTATGGGAAGTCTTATTTAGGGGAACGAGGTCCTGATACACAAAACGACTGGTCGGGTCGTTACATTCTCCACATCTTAAACAAACGTTCGTCCTCGAACGGGTCTAGAATATTACCTGAAGTGCTGAATAAATGTGGATATCTGCTCCGCATGTCATCCTCGGACTCCCAGACCGCCTCATAGACTGATTGGCCCCTCCCCTGGACCTTTGCGGTAGAAACTCTCTTGGATCTCAACTGGCGATCCTGCCTGTCAATAGCAACTGGCTCCTTCTCGTAGCCCAATCCCTCATCCAAGTGAATAATGCTGAAATCAACCACGTGGGAGGAGTCGGCGTGGTACCTCCGGAGCATGGATACATGAAATACCGGATGAACTCCTGACAAACTGGGAGGTAAAGCTAGCTCATAAGCAACCTCCCCAACTCGCCTCAACACCTCGAAGGGACCTATAAACCTTGGGCTCATCTTGCCCTTCTTCTCGAACCTCATAATACCCTTCATCGGCGAGACTTTCAACATGACCTTATCTCCCTCCATAAATGATACATCACGCGCTTTCTGATCCGCGTAACTCTTTTGTCTGGATTGTGCTGTGCGGAGCCTCTCCTGAATCAACTTCACTTTCTCCAAAGCATCCTTCACTAGGTCGGTGCCATATAACTTAGCCTCGCAAGGCTCAAACTACCTNTACGCTCCGACTGACCATCGGTCTGAGGGTGAAATGCTGTGCTGAGATCTATCTGGGTACCCATCTCACTATGCAATGCTCGCCAGAAGTGCGAGGTGAACTGAGGACCTCGATCTGATATAATGGACACCGGCACACCGTGCAACCGGACTATCTCCCGAATGTAGACCTGTGCGAACCTCTCAGAAGTATATGTGGTAGCCACTGGAATGAAATGCGCCGATTTGGTCAATTTATCCACAATGACCCAAACCACGTCAACTTTCCGCAAGGTTTGAGGCAACCCAAACACGAAGTCTATAGTGATGCGTTCCCACTTTCACTTAGGAATGGGCATCTGCTGAAGTAAGCCTCCTAACCTCTGGTGCTCATACTTAACCTGCTGGCAATTAAGACACCTAGCCACATACTCCACAAGCCTCCACCAGTAATGCTGCTTCAAATCACGATACATCTTCGTAGCACCAGGATGAACAGAATACCGAGAACTGTGTGCGTCCTATAGAATCCTCCCTCTCAGGCCATCGACATTAGGAACACATAAACGGCCCTGAAGTCTTAGAACAACATCCTCGCCAATAGTAACCTCCTTGGCACCACCCTGAACCACTGTCTCCCGTAGCTCTGCCAAGTATGGATCATCAAACTGCCGAGGCTTAATCTCTCCTGATGTTTTAGACTTCAATACCAAACAAGAAGATAAGTAATTTTATGTGGTACCTAATTTTCGAGTGTTGTCTCAGTAGAAGAACCTGGTTCTTCTTGGTGTTCCAAC
>ML344949.1:2752-13180 GCA_005239505.1 Nicotiana paniculata | reverse complement strand
TAGACATCCACTACACAATATAATATTTCATAACACTCCCCCTTGGATGTCTATAGATAATGTACCTCGTTAAAACCTTATTAGAAAAAAACTCCATGGGAAAAAAAATCCTAGTGAGCCAAAAAGAGTACACATATCTTGTAATACGCATTACTTGCTGCCTCGTTAAAAACCTTGCCAGGAAAACCCAGTGGGACAAAAACCTTAGCCAAGAAAAAAAAGAGTACAACGCGTATTTGTCTCCCTCTGATGAAACATCACTTTATTTTCCGGAGACGACGAATTCCAAGCTTGTATAACAACTTCTATAATGTTGAGATAGTCAATGCCTTAACAAATTATTCCGCCAAATTATCACTTGAACAAATTTGTTGAACATCTATTTCATCATTCTGTTGATGATTGTGTCTGACAAAGAACTTTGATGAAATATATGATTTATTCTGTCTCGTTCAATATATCATTCTTTCAATTGAGATAAGTAAACATCAACGTCTTCACTATTATTGGAATCTTCTCTTCAAGAAAAAGTCGCATATCTGTTGTGTGTTGAGTCCCTTGCTTCATCAAATGCTAGTATATTGACATGAATTGAATAAGTATTAACAATTGAAAACCTTGTGAGATGATAATATGGCAATTCCTCACGTACAAATAGATTATTTGAAGAACAGACTTCAGAAAATGCCTGCATTTGCATAAACAACAAAACCTTGACAATATTTGTTAGAATAAGAAAATCTACATCAAAGATTACTTTACAATATAGTACTAATAGTATTCCAATATCTTCATATAAGAATAAAACTAGATCTCGCTAGCATATTGTTATACTCATGGTTCTAGCAAGATACATAGTGCACCAATTGCAACAAACACAAAAATAAATCATGCACGCCATGCTTGCTCTAATCCATATAAGGATTTGTTGAAACTTTATTTAATAAATTTCTTGACAATCTTAATAGGCTTCGGAACAATTTGAATTCTTCAAGAATTTTTATTATATGCATATCAAATGTATTGTCAGACCAAAATCTGAAATGACTACATCCACCACAGAAGAACATATCTCCATATAATCAATGCCATGATATTTGCAAATCTTCTTGTATCACAAGTCATCATTATGTCTATCAACTTGATTTTACATTTCACTTTCAGGTGTTGGGACTATCCAACTTCATATTTTTCAGGTGAAATCGATTTTCATTGCGTATTTTTTCATTTGGCCAATCATTTATCTATCCAAATTCCATGACATATTTGAGCTTAAGATCCTCGTCAATATTAATAATATTGAGATCTATATTATATCAACAATATCATCGATGACCATTTTACATCGGTTCCATCATCACACAATAAATACATAACTTATCGAGATATTATTATTTTTAGATACCCGAGCCTCTTCCATGAGGTATTATAAAGTTTTATGTCGTGATGCTCTTCTAGAGCACTTGGCTCCTTATTATGACCATTTTAATTATTTTCTCCGCTCCTTCTTCAAGTAGTTTTATCTTTGAAACTGATTTTTCTATTACGCTTCATGCGTGCCATAAACTCTGTCCATCATGGATGTTATTTTATTTGGAGCATTAGTAGCTGAAATATGACATTTAACTTTGGGTCAGCAAATGCTCCCGGCAATGTTTTGGAAATGAATTATCACTTGAACTTCAATTTCACATATTCTTGTACGAGGATCAAGATGTATTCATAATAATTCATTCCATATATCATGTTTTCAGCTGCCCATTTTCTCCCTCTAATGTTGGATCACCAACACATTTTTCAACCTTATTTGGGAACCCATCTTTGTGCATTGTGGTGGCACTATTTAATCATATAGCACATCCATATTTCAAGATGGAAATTATTTGGTTCCTAACCCTGAACCAATTGTGACAGGGAGAATTTATCATAACTTGGCTAGCTGCGTACAAGTGCTGCTATATATCAAAAAATACATCTCATACCAAATTTCTTTTTGGTAATTTTGTTTTCATAACCAATGGTTTAACTATAATTGGAGGCATACAATTTCTGCTAAACTAAGTTGGATTTAAACCATCATTTTCAAGATAAATTATCATAGTTTATGTTCTGGAATTGTGCTTTAATAATTTGAGCAATCAACCTTGCATAATTCACAATTCAAGTTGACAACAAACGCACATGTGACCATACAATAGATGCATCTTTTAATATCATATTATAGTAAACGGTCCACATGGCAGGTGACTTGGCCCATATATATATATATCACTTTTTATTCGTTTCAGATTTTAAGGGATTCAATCCCAACCTTAACTGGTATATCATGAGAATAAACAACACAAGAGAATTCTTGAAGAATCTTCTATTTCTTCAATATATGCGAATGTAAATTCTCAATTAATTTTCGCATCATAATTGAACCGGGATGGCCAACCAATCATGCCAACTAATATTTATTTCAGTAAAGCTCTAGTTTACTTGTGGCATGTGATTCCATCATCATTCTTATACTTGTGTAGTACATATAGAAGAAAAATTGGGTAGTCTTTTATATTTATCCGGTATGATTATAGTAATATGAAGATATTCAATCTTCCTTTCATTTATAGTCTCAAATGCCAACCACTTTGGCTATCATATTTGAAACTCAAAAAGTTTCTTTTGAGACTTACTACAATATAAATGTCAAGAACAATTTTATTAATCTGTGTAGTAATAAATTCGCTCTTCCGGGGCTCTTAATTGATTTTATACTACAATATATTTTGTCACACCATCAGTATGGTAAACATCTCCAACACGGAGAAAATCATATCATAATAATTGTCATGGTCAAAATCATCGTAAGCAAAATGATTTATTGCTTTAATTTTGCCTTTAATAACTTTTTATAAGACATGGAAAAATACTTTTGGTGTACCACATGTACCCGACCATTGACATATTTATGTAACCATACAGTAATGTTCATTATCTTTCTTTCTCCTAAACCTCCCGTAGAGGTGAGTTGTAGTATTTATTCAACCATGCATAAATATATTCTTATGCATAATTTGTATCACATATATATTTTCACATTCACTTTCAGGAATGAGCATGCATTTACAATGCTTATCACAAGTCACATTTTCAATGAATGAACTATAATCATGTGAATGTGTCTCGTATTAACAGACCACATTGATACATATTCCTTCACCTTTGAAGGATCATTTTGAGAACCCTTATTGTTCTCCTTTTTACAATTACCACAATGATGACTGTTATAATTTGATCTTTGGCACGCCCACGTTCATTGGTCAACCACTTGTC
The DNA here is from genome assembly GCA_005239505.1 of Nicotiana paniculata. Classification (NCBI taxonomy): domain Eukaryota; kingdom Viridiplantae; phylum Streptophyta; class Magnoliopsida; order Solanales; family Solanaceae; genus Nicotiana; species Nicotiana paniculata. Next base: position 9,865 of record ML344949.1, on the reverse strand, counting down.
TTTATTTTGACTTATTATGCATCGCTATCACATTCACTTCAAGAATGGAGCAAATCAAATGTGACAAACTTCATGATTTTTCATGAAAAATAAATTATTTTCTTTAATCATCACTATATCATCAATATGGTGCATTGGGACTCAAATCCAATGCCTTACCCATATAAAGGCATGCTATACCATAATGAGTTGGGACTCAAATCTAACTCTTATCATCATAGTGCGCCAGGACTCAAACCCGATGTCCTACCCTTATACAATGGCATAATAAGTCTAATTGGACTCACCCTTGAGACTTGCATGATATACTACTTTCTAATAATCAGTTAGTTTTTACCCGAACTTTAATGAAAGTTCACATTGATCTTTTTCACGAACAACCACATGATCAAATATAAAGGGAATAAAGCTATCTTAGTTATAAAAAAATTATTTTGACCACAACATAAATTTAAATTCTTATTATTTTTTAAGATTAATTAGAAACCTTCTCAATAGTAAACAGTTCCATAATCTTGGCTTGCAAACTGTCGAAGCAGTACATATGGGAGATGATGTCAAGGTATCGTAATATGCTCTTGTTTGTCACTCGAAAGCAGGTACTCCATATGTATATATCTGCACAAATGAAACTAAATTATTAAGTAACACAAAATTAAACCAAGTCTTAAATATTAACGTAATTTAATTGCAGAAATCATGGAAACTGAAAAATGATACTCCCTGTATAACAGAAGCAAACACAACATTGATATGGCATACGAAAATGCCCAGATTTTCACAGGCTCAACCAAATCGATTCAAAGTTGTCGGCATTTATAATTCCATCATCAAATAAGTTATCTTCCCACTTGGTTAGAGATTCGTGATGATAACGTGTAAGAAACTAAGCTCAAAGCAATAACAAAAAATAAGAAAATAGATAAGAGATATAGAGAGAAAGAGAGGGGAGATTCTTATTTCTTCCATGTGTTCACATATATACAATGTGATGCTTGTTTACCTCGAAAATGGTTTTAACAATTATACTTAATTTATGGTTCTAAAAATATGTGATTTATTCCAGTACTAGTTAGCAATCAAGAAATGACAAGTGTGAGTGAGGAGAATGTGATGGCCAAACCAATGTTGTTAAAGGAACGAGGGCCTCAAGCTTGGTGATTTCAGGGCCTCGAGGATAGCTTAGTGGCATTAAAGTATGAACAAAAAATGAAGAACAATAAAGTTGAAGAATAAACTTGAGCACAACAAACGAGAAAAGTAGAGTAGAATATTCTATAGCAGTGAATTTCATGTCCTTATAAATGATTGGGGTCCCCTTTATATAGGAGGGAAAAATTCTAATATGGTACATGTATAATTCAGACAAAGAATACTATTGGTATAATTGTATAACAGTTTAGTACAGAGTTGTACTATTTCCTTTCAGACCTTATCAGTCCTAACCACGTGTCCCTGGGAATTTCCTGCTTTTTGTTGACTGTCATCGATTTAGCACTGCCTCGAGGTAGGTCGTGACGGGCCTTCGATATGCTCCCTCGAGTAGGCCGTATCGAGCCTTCGATATGCTCTCTCGAGGTATGTATTCTGAGACTGGACTCCGAACTTTACTTTGAGACCTTTCAATATTGGGCTTGGCATAAAAGAGACTTCGAACTCGAACTACTACGATTTCAACTGTATACAGATAGTCCCCGCGTTTCTCAGAACAAAATGATAGGAAACAATTTTGAATTCTTGACTCTTAGATGTTCCCACCATGACGTCAGTCACGTGAGGTCAGCGACTGGTGTGATGGAAAGGCTGTGCAGAGGTCATGTCTGCACAGTTCTCAAAAAACCGTAAATCGATAACGACCATTGGCCGCCCTTTTAGCTTCTCTAAAACGCTTAAATAACCCTTATAAATAATCCAATCCTACACTTTTTATACTTTTACTTTCTACACATCTTCAAATCTTCATTAACTCTTTTCTGCATTCTTCCTTTCTCTGTGTTTATCTCTTAACCAACTCCTTCTCCTTACTCTGAAATTAAACATGGCGAAGACTTCAAAAACCGTTCCCCAAAAAGAGAAATCCCTTTCATCATCACGCTCGTCCAAGAGCAAAACGGTAGTACCTCCTCGTATGGAGGAGTGTACCCCCAGGCCCTGTGAAACATCCTCTGATTTTAAGGTTGAAAAACCTTCCTCAGTTGTGGGACGGTGTGAACCCATGTCTCGATACATTAGTCTAATAACCAAAACCAAAAAAGTAAAAGTTGATTCCCAAGTGGAGATCCCTTCACCTGAAGAGGACATAACCACTTACAAAGTTGGCTTCCTAAGCGTATATACCTACCCATTCACCTTAGGTTCAATAGAGCCCTCCTCGCCACCGATAGATCCAGTGATTCTTGATTTTTGTAGACAATATCGGGTGACACTTGGTCAAATCTATCCTTCTTTTTGGCAAATCGTTTACCTGATTAGGTACTTTTCAAATATGGTTGAGGGGTTGCCTTTCACCCTCGACCATCTGATAGACTGTACAACCCTCATTTTTATCGAGGTGGCCTGATTAAACTTCAACGTCGATCTTCGAAGTCTTTCTTCACTAGCATCGACGAAGATAAGGACAGAGGATGGATGAGCCACTTCGTTCGAGTCAGAACCTCTGACTTGATCCCTGCTGAGAAGATGATAGTCCCTGAAGAATGTAATATGAATCGTAAGTGCCGACTTATCGAACATGCTTCGGTAGTCAAATGCTTTTTCTTCCTTTTGAACTAACTCCCTTCCGATGGTGCAGCCGTCAAGTGGTACCCCGATGCGGTCAATGAGCTCCCAGGATGGGTTCAACAACTAGATTACACCTATACATATGCTGAGCGCGTTTGGCGTGACTTGGCCAGAGGTCGATGGGAGGCCAAAAACCATGGTGAGCTTTAATTACTGTTGTTTTTTGAATCTATTAGTGAAGATATCTCATGGTAGAACACTTAACCCTTTATGCTTATGTAGGCCTTGGGGAAGTCGTTTCAATGAGGCCGCCCCCGCCTGGCGAAGTAGATACCCCAAAACCCACCAAGGATAAGAATAGAAAGAGGGAGACGCCGGCGGAGTCCCCGAAACCAAAGAAGGCCAATGCTCGGAAGTCTAAGACCGACACAGTGGCTTTGACTCCTAAAGTTGCTGCGAGTTTTCGTGTTGAGGAAGAATAGGGGGGTGAGACCGAAGGCGATGCCCCCCCGTTAATAACTCGGAGGGGAGGTAGTACCGATTCCTCAAAGTTTAATGCACCGAAGGCTGTTGAGGTGGCTTAGTCTCGAGTTGAGGATATTTCTGAAGGGGGCTCAATCAAAGTCCTCGAGCCAACCGATAACTAAAGAATGACTTGTGCTGAAAAGTACTCGGTTGAGGATCCTGAAGAAACCAACCCTGAAGCTCCTCGAAGGAAGGATAAGGCCCCGATTGACCCACTCGGGGTGATCGATGTGGGTAATTATCCACAAGGCCCATCCTTTTCCGAAGGGCAGATACGGGATGCCCAGGACATGAAGACTCCTGAAGCAGGGGCATCCCATGGAGAGAACGATATCTTTGAAGAATGCCTTGCCGGGATGGAGGAGGGCCCTGACCTCGACGCCTTGTTTATCTTCGAAGAGGCTAATAAGCTTCGAAAGCAGGTATACTTCGTCTGTTAACAACTATTTTTGGGTTTTGATTCGTGCCTTTCTAACTTCCTTTCTTCGTGACCAGGCTATGATGCTCTACAACCAGGATTTCTCCAATTCTCGGACTGAGCTTGCCCGATGCGAAGACGATCTTAGGAAACTCATGCTGGAACATGATGACCTCAAGGCCCTCTATGTCAGAAAATAGGAGGAACTTAAGGACCTTCGAGCCCTTTCGGAGGAGGCATCTCGAGAATGGGCCGATCTCATCGAGCAGGTAACATACCCTTTGCTGGCCTATTTTACACTTACTCATTTTAGTGTTCTAATGTCTCAATTCAATTCTTGCAACTCGAGCAGAAGAATGACCTAGTGGGGCAACTTCGGGAGGATCTTAGGGTCTGGATGGGGTAGCTTTCAAGAAGGACACTTTTCGGGAAAAGCTGACCTTGACTGGGAACCAACTTTTGAGTGCAAAAGAGGAGGGCCGTAAACATAATGAGCTTCATGCTGAATCGGCCACTGAGCTATCCAAAGTAAAGTCCAAAGCTGGTGCACTCATGTCTTCGTATCAGACTGACGCTGCTGCTGTAAATGCTCGGGCTAAGAAGGTATCTACTGAAGCCAAGCTCAAGCTAACTCATGCCCTCGACCATGCTCGACTGGAATCTCGAAGGTAGGTTCTCCAGGAGGTGCATGCCAAAGGTTTTGATATTTTTGCCGAGATCGAGAAAGTGAAGGCCTTGGAAGAGAAATCGGTTGTGCTGATCACTTCCGATGAGGATTCTGCTAGTGGCTCGGAGAGCGGTGAAGATGAAGACGAAGTCCTCGAGGGGGAAGAGGCACCAACATAAGATTAGGCTTTTAAACTTTTCCTCTTTTTTGTGTAAGGGCTTCATGTGGGAGCTTTTGTAGACATATTTTGTACTCTCACTATAAATACAAAAAATCTTTGTTTCATCTTTGTTGTTAATTTCTGCCTTGCCTTTGCTTTTGAAATTTGATGCTTGTCGACAATCAGTCCGATGTCAGACTTAGGATATAAAACCCTTAGGTTTTTGTTATTTGATCGATGACCGATTATAAGTGACCGCTTAGGGTTCGATCTTCGAGCTAAGCTTTGGCTCAGGACTTTCGAGTCCCAACTTAGGTGATGTCTCGAGCACAGTGTGCTTTGGACTTTAAGTTCTTTAGGTACCGACTCTTAGGCCTTAAGACATCGGCCCTTTGTCTCTTTTCAACTTGGCCCTTAGGCTCTTTTCAATTCGTCCCTTAGGTTCTTACAGATCGGCCCTTAGGCTCTTATATATCGGCCCTGATCACGCTCAACTATGTCTTATAGAAAGACTAAACGGGCCCTGCAAATATAATCTGGGGTATTACACCCAAAGTCGATCCCACAGGGAATTTTANTTTAGATTGCACCCGAGTTATCGTTATCTCTAATCTAACCTCTAAACCCTCGGTTATGACTTTCGTCTATACTACGGGTGTGGTGTTGTTCAAGCAATTACCTAAATATGCACTCTTTCTCAAATAGATACATAATAAATAGGAATAGTTAATCAAGGGCCCTTTCAATCAACTATAATAAGAACGTAGTTGAACAAAACAAGATTAATCAACCAAAATATATCAATATCACAATGAATTCATCCCCAACGGGTTCTACCAAAACCCTAGACTAAAGAATTTAGCTACTCATGTTCTTGAGAATCAAAACTAAAATAAATTGCATAATTGAAATACAAAGTAATGAATACTAGATGTAGAAATCGATGTTTTGGCACTTCAATGATTTTCTTCTGTTGAATCCTTTGAATGCCTTCCCAACCTTCTCCGTCCTCTTAAGTTGTATTGGTTTGTGTCTATTTATATGTTTAGGGCGAACCCTAACCATGTGGGAGACTTCTATTTCAACCGGGAAACACTTAACTCGTCAAGACTCAGATTTGGCCGAAACTGGGGACCCCGGGCGTTTGGGCTCTAACGCACCTCTAAGGCCAAGGCAGGCCTGGCGTTTGGGCCCTAACCCCCCTAACGCCAGGGGCTGCCTGGACTTATGGGGAAACGCCCCCCTAACGCCAGGTAGGGTCAGGCTTCAGGGGGCAAACGCCCGGCTATCGCCCGGGTGTCTCCTTTCGCGTATTTTTCGACGTATTTGCATCCCTTTAGCTCCGTTTCCATCTCCAATTCACCTACACATAAAATAAACTCTATTAAGCACATAACAAGTGTATTTTTATCATTAAAGCACCTCAAATGTAAGGTATATTACATANTATTAAGCAACTCTCTTAACACGTTATACCAAGAATATTTAAAACATTTCAATCACAAAGGTGTGACATCCTCGCCTCAATAATCGACTCACAAATACCATACTTTATTCACAATTCACTAACTACTCTAACTTAGAGGTCAACAACATTACCTTTCCGTCATGAATCATGTGCCCTCACCAAATCAAAAGCTAGTTCCTCACACAATAACATTTAAGAACACTTAGGAACTCAAAATCGAAAGAATTCACCCGCTCTCAGAAATAAACATTTATGTGCCACACACGACTTACCATATGCTTGCCCGTAGTGTAATGCTCTACTAATCGAGCTCATTCAGTCTAGGATCAAGTAGGACTTATTCGGTTGTAATGTAGGCTGCGGGACGGGTAGGATACATTTGGATACAAGACTGACTACACCTCTTTAAGCACTTTAATACATAACTTTACCGTTCAACCTCAAACTCAATATAGCCAAATTCCACCTTCACAACTATGTTATTACCCCACATTTCTTTAGGCACAATTACGTTAAGAGTCACCACATATATTTTTCTTTCAAAACACACAACTGTTTATTTATTTCTTTTTCTTTTCCTCTTTTCTTCTTTTTTTTTTATTTTCCAAGTGACTCTTACTTTTTTTTTCAAACATGCACCTTTCTCCTCATTTCAATTATTCCCCTCACAAACCAACCTACCACCCCACACTTTAATTTTTCCATATTTCATAACATTTCCAGTGCTTATAATAGGTGACAAGGTTCAAATATAAAATCGATTCAAACAAAGGGAATATGGCTTGTAATGTGGTTGCCAAAGAAACAGGATTATAGGCTCAACGGGGTTAACTACGATACAAACAATTAGGTGGGTAAAATATAAATAACTGGCTCAACAAAGAAATGCCTATATCACTTCCATGACTGAATAAAACTTCTATTTCGCTTCGCACACACACGGGAAAGTTCTAGACATCAGATGCAATGCACAGAATAACATTCAAATCTCACACACACATGGCACATAACTCACTCAGGATTGGATTTATCACGACACTCCAGTCAAAGCAGTTAAGCAAATCTTAAGAATCCATGATTTAAGGTATTTATTCTAGAGTCGAAAATTGAGCCTAAGCGTCACAACCAAAGTATTGACTATTCTCAAGGCATTA
>MDKI01264906.1:0-11180 GCA_005239505.1 Nicotiana paniculata | reverse complement strand
GACGTGTATTTTATCATTAAAGCTCATAAAATGCAAGGGATATAATGCTTAAAATCACGAATTTTAGCCACACATCAGTGGGCCTGGGGGACCGAATTTTTGAAAATTTCGGGAATTGTGCCTAATTTTAATAGTTTTCGATTGGGATTCGTCTCCCTAGAATATTTTGATGTTATTGATCTGATTTGTGATAGACTCGGAACATGTGGGAGCCGATTCGAGGGGAAAGAGCATCGCGGAGTAGCTTTTGGGATGTTTTGAGGTAAGTAACGATTGTAACTCTAAACCTGAGGGTATGAAACCCCGATATTTTATATTGTTTTGTTAAATGAGGTGATGCGCATGCTAGGTGACGAGTGTGTGGGCGTACACCGATAGGGGTTGTGACTTGGTCCGTCCCGTAGCGAGTATTAAGCCGCGTATTCTATTTGAAACCTAACGACATCCTATATTTTAGAAATCTATTCTTGTTTATGGGCTGTGAGCCATGTTTGGGGCCTTGTGCCGACCTGTTTAGACCTTCAGGGGTATTTTTACACTATTCTCACACCATCATGTTAGAACATATGTGAACTCAATCATGTTTACCACTTGTTGTTATTTTCACTGTTATCACACTGTTTTGAAACTCTGAGAGGTATTTTGGGCTAAGTCCCGTGAGTTGAGATGAATTTCCCGAGTGGCTTGTGAGGATTACTGAGTGAGGCCGAGAGCCGAGTATGTGAGTATAGTTATGGATCGGGCTGCACGCCACATCAATATAGATTATATGGATCGGGCTGCATGTCACAACAATATAGATTATATATGGATCGGGCTACACGTTGCAGCAATATAGATTATATACTGATCGGGCTTCGTGCCGCAAAAATATACATTATATATGGATCGGGTTGCACGCCGCAACAATATATATATTGGATCGGGCTGCACGCAGCAACAATATAGCGCTTGGGCTGTAGAAGCCCCTCCAGGAGTCTGTACACCCCCAGTGAGCGCAGTCTACTATTATATGGATCGGGCTGCACGCCGCAACAATATATATATATATAGCAGATATATGTATATATATATATATATATATATATGTATGTATGTATGTATTGGATCGGGCTGCACGCCGCAACAGTTGTTATATGGTACCTAATGAGTGAGAGTGCTGAGTGTGAGCATTGACTTATGAGAGTAAAGTCACGAGTGACAAAGAGGCTTGCCCGAGAGGCTTTATTTTTGAGCGACATTGTGCCCGAGTGGCTGATATTTTTATGAAACTACTGATTTCACTTTTCTTGACACTAAGCCTCTTGATAAATGTTGATTAATGTTTTATACAAGTTTAAACAGAAAAAACTGGAGTTTTGTGAAATCTTTGGTAAATATGGACTCTTGACTTGATCTATTACCTTTACTGGTACTTATTCTTATGAAACTATAAAGTTTAATTGCTCGTCACTGCACTCATGTTTTTAGATACTTTTGTTACTTACTGAGTTGGCGTACTCACGTTACACCCTGCACCTTGTGTGCAGATTCAGGTACCGGGGCATAGCGATAGTTGAGCTACCCCATTTGGAGCATTGTTCGGAGATTGTGAGGTAGCTGCACGGCATCCGCAACCTACTCTTTCTCCGTCCTACTCTGTCATTTTTAATTTACTTCCCAGACTTGATGTAGTAGAGGATTTGTATTAGACTGTATCATCTCTTAGATGCTCATGACGGTTGACTGCAGATGTTGAGGTTGTGTTTAGATATTCTAATCATTTTATTGTTTTGAAATGCTTAAGAAATGGTATTATTATGAAAATTCGGATATTTGATGTATTAAATGAGAGATCATTATGTTATTTTCAGTGAATTGGCTAGCCTAGTATCACGATAGGTGCCATCACGGCTAGTTTAGGTTTAGGGTCATTACACACCCGACCCCATACGGCACTGCCCGACATGCTGTTTACTTCACTGGGCGCATCGTGGCAAGGGCGGCCTTATCTGACTTGACTCACCCCTATACTGAGAAATTGAGGCCCTGGAATTCTAACCAGGCCCTGAATATGTGGAATGATCAAAGCTCTTACTGCCAAACTGAGGAGGCGCGCTAGCCGATGACTGGGCTGGATATCTCAGGCATTGTTCTCTCTGACCACCTCGAAACTCACTAGAAGGACCCAAAGACCTAGCTCTCTTATTCTAGGCCCTATCATGCTCGCGATTGGCCCTCTGCTTTTTCTTACGCTCATCTAAACCCTGAGTGTGTGCCTGAATACAAGAAATATCCATGTATGGCTGAGGTAAGACCGACATACAATTATTAAGCAAGTGCGGCTCTAACCCCATCACGAACCGGCCGATCCTCCACCTTAGATACAATAGTCGGAGCATACCTAGCCAATGAATCAAATTGAAGAATGTACTCCAAAATACCCATGTTACCCAACTGAAGGGTTAGGAACCTTTCAACTGTGGCCCGTCGAAGATCTAGTTGTAGATAATGACGAAGAAAAGCCTTTGTAAACTCCTGCCATACAGCTGGAAGGGCATCCTCACCTCTGGACAATTCCCAAGACTCATACCAATTAACTGCAACATCTTGGAGTCTATAGGAGGCTAGCTCAAGTGACTCAATCAGAGTGGCCTTCATTACCATCAAAGTCTTCTACATTCTATCGATAAATAGGGTCTTCGTTTGTATCTGCCCCAGTGAAAACCGGAGGGTCCAAATTAATGAAATCAAAAACCCTCGCACTTATGGACCTATCTGCATTACCAATACCCACTTCCTAAGGCTGAGCCTGTGCGTCTACTAATCAAGTTAATAGTTGGATATCATCTCTCATTTCTTGACCTGGTGCATCTGACTAAGGAGTTGGACGTATAGGGGTGGGCACTAGAGCCGGTGCCCCTCGGAGCTCTTTTGGAGAGGGTGGGGTATGTGAGGTTTGAGATGGAATCTCACTATGAGACTCTCCCCAAGCCCTGATAACTTGTGGCGCTCGACTAGTAGTCTCACTAGCCACGAACTTGCCCTTCTGGGCGACTGTAGTCTTCGGAGGCATCACTAAAAACATAACATACCGTTAGGAACATGAATTATTATATCACACGATCTAAATAAGAAGGGAGGATAACATCCTATATGTCATGTAGCCTTCTGTCTATAAGTGTGGTGCACAACACACCCATAAACCACACACTACTAGACACGGTATATAGACAATCCTAGGACAGAACTACTCTGATACTATATTTTGTCATGACCCAAACCGATGGGCCATGACGAGTGCCCGAGACCTACCCATCAAACACCCTTAAGAATGCATCTAAGATATAAACACGAATAACATTTGTCAATCACCTGATCAATTACGAGAATAAGATATGTGAGAGAAACCTGTCCAGAAGACATATATACATATGCATGCGAAATAAGGTAGGGTGAGCCGACAAGGCTGCTATAGACAACTATATATCCAGAACTGGACCCGACAAGGCCACATACAATTCAACTATACATAACTGTCTACATAGCGAACATACAACTATACAAAGACAGGACTGGGCCCCGTCATACCCATATATGTACACAAACATATCGTACCAAAATCCAAAGTAGCTTCGGATCGAATGGAGCACATCAACTCTTACTGATCAAGGATCCTAATAAGGGGGACCATCAGTTTGTCTACCTGCACCTGCGGGCATGAAATGCAGGCCCCGAGAAATAGGGCGTCAGTACGAATAATGTACTGAGTATGTAGGGCATGAAAATTAGTACATAAGAGACATCAATGAAACATGGAATAAAGAATTTTGCCTGTAAGTCTAAATAACTTTGTAAACCCTACAATATTTATAATGTCATGAACGTGCGTATAAATGTCGTATCATGCATAGGTATAGGTATACAAAACATCATCTATCCTCTGAGGGCATCCCATCATATCATCTCGGCCAATGTGGGCAAAATCATCAACATATACCAGCTGATCAGGTGGTGGTGCGTATATTACGTTGTAACCTTTTCCTATATCCCATATACATATAATATACATGTATATAACTCCATCTGGTCATGATTTAATGTACATGTATAAATGAATGAAATGCGTAAGAAATACGTTAATAAGATTTTCTCAGAATAGTATAAGATTAATACCTTTCGGATAACTTTATCAATTACGTATTTTTCTGAGACCCATGAACAGAAGATATAATGATAATTCACATGGGAAATCCATAACATAGGCACCCCTAGTAATTCTATGAATAGAATCACTAATAAAAGTTGTGCATTTGCTCGTTTCGTTTGTATCGTATGAATCATGCCAAAACAAATAAGGTATAGCCTTCACATACCTGAGCCAATTATCTTAACAATCCCTCTAACATACGTCAATTGAGACAAATCACGTAATGGCGGATCAAAGTAAGGAAAAATCCCTATGATATTCTTGAGAAAGATTGCACCATACTCCCTTAGAATCGCAAATCTCACGCTTTATCGTATCATGAAGTTTCAAAAAAATTTCTTGAACTCCATCCGTAAGCTTAGCATCAATTAATTAGGTAAGAAATTTCTTAAATTTGTTGGTTTTGGGAGCTTCATCCATTAGCAAGCTTAATAGATGTAAACATCTCCATTTTTGTTAATTAAAGAGATTTTATGTCTTGGTGGTGTGGGTCCCACTTTTCAAAATATGGTTTCACATAACCCTCTTAAATGTGTCACCTTTCAACCTAATTTAAGAGTCACTAAATGGGGATGGGGTGCTGCCACGTTGGGGGGTTCCTTAGTCTTATCCAAAGTCTTTAATTAATTACCCACCAATTTCTTAATTAACTAGTTAATCTCCCATTAACCAATAATTAACCAATTACCCACTTAATTAAGAATTATCTCAAATTACTTAAAATACTACTCACTTTTTTTCAAACTTTATGTACCCTATTATCGTAGTCATGGGATACCTTGTATGGAACTAGTCCATATACCGGGTATTATGGCTCGGATCGTATTGTATCCCAAATTAACAACCTTCAACGAAACTCATTTTCTTTGATTCATTTACCCTTTAACCTTTACGACACTTACTTATCGCCTGTTATAAATAGCATAAATGCCTATAACCTCAAAATAATCTCATTCCCGAGCCTACGTCGATTAACTTACGACGAAACTTTAACGTACGAAAACACGAAATGTAACAATAGAGAATGTGAGTTTGTTATGAAAAGGCAGACATTCTTGGCAAAGCTCTGGTATGATTATTCCAAAAAATCCCTCGAGGGAGGGTTCCTCAAAAAGTTTGGTTTTAAGAAAGAAATTGGACTAGAGCATTTGAAAGAATCCAAGATACCATTGGACTATTTGTTCGACATCTTTGGCCGTTCATATGATTTTTTACGACATCGAGAGGTGTTCTCCTCACACACTTCTTGGAGTGAAAAGAGTGTCGCGCCCCTTTTTCTCACGAAATAGGGTTCCGACATGTGAAAACTCTTTTAAGGAGGTATTAAAAGAGGAGAGTCGCCACCAAACGATTTTTAAGGTGCGTTAGGGCACCTGTTGTGCAAATGACTATGGTTTAACTAGTCAATGCCACCAAATTACCTCCAGGAGAAGGTGTTAGGCACTGCTCGAGGTCCACAACTATGGGTCCCGGCCGAACATAAATTATATGGATTAGTCTATGTGATCAAGTAAGAAAAGAGAGTATAAAATCTAAGAATTTTATTACAAAGAGATATTGAATACAGAGGAACAACAATTTAAATCTACCAGAAAGAAAGGAAGGGGGGGCTAAGTTTTTAGCTTAAAGGATCACTCCGTGCAACATAAATAATATTTCATAACTACCTTGAGATAGGGTGTTACTCATATTTATTCTGCGGGAACATACTATTGCCTAAGAGCACTCTAATTCAATTCTAAGTCGTGCGCTACCCGTCCCATACCTATGGTCCAGGAGGTTTTGGACCTCTATTTGGATGGTTCTTAGACCTTATCTAGGCTACTCAAAATGAAAAAGTAGGTGGCAAGCAAAACATGTAAAGACTTCACATAAAGCAGTTAAGGGCTCACATTGAAATCCACACTTAAACAAAAAAGGCACACCATATACCAATTAGGAGGTTGCAGAATCCTAAATATTAAACCTATAGAAATGCTTTCTAGGTGATTTTTTGGGGTCAAAGTATGCGGGCAGTTTCAGATGCAGGATATTGCTCATAGATAGAATTATTCAGGTATTACAAGCCGACTATTTCAAGTTTTAAGTTACTAATCCTTTATGTGTTATGCCTAGTTGAGTATAACAAAATCTGCTGGGAAAAATCCCAGAATTATTCATCTTTTCCTAACAATGACACTCAGGAAACAGTGTTTGAGTGATTTAGCATTAACCAATTATAGCAGGCAATTATTCCCTATATGAAGGATCTCTAACGCATAGCACTTTAGAGCTTATTTTATTGTCATATCTTACTACTATAGGAATAATTTCTAGGCGAGCAACGCCAAGTAGAATAATTGCCATCCTATATGCATGATTTCTAGTAGGAGATGAGAATTGACAAAAACATCAACGAAAAACTAATTCTTATAGGCAGGTTCTCTAATAACACACAACAATAAATATGACTACGACATTTGGGGGTTGCGAGCAGACAATGTGTGCGAGTGTGTGCTTCCTCTTAATGTTATGATTTCTATAGTGTACATAGTATTTGAACAACACATATAGCAAATAAATTCATCAAGTCCTATAGGCATGTTATCTACCCATTTTGCATGAAAATATTAAATTCTACCCCTTCCCCCTTTTACTAACACCCCAATCATTTATACAAAGTTATTACAGGCTCAATAATGAACAAAATATAAATGTTATTCAACAGTGACAATAAGCTCAACATGAAATACCCAACATTGTCTAGGCCTTCAATAACTCTCATACAGCATACCCAGGCCTCTAATATGGAGCCACACAACCCCAGAATCCATAAAAGAGCCCAAGTCAATTTATTTGACCACAATTTCAAGTTTTGCACCAATACAACGAAAAACAAGATAGAGAGGAGTAATTTGAGATTTAAGGAATGGCTAAGGACCAAGTACTAGTGTGTAAGAGTTCACAAGGGTCTCAATTGGACCCCGAACAGTGCTCACACTAGGGAGTTCAATGATAGAACCTAAGTAGCCTTGGCTTCCGGCCAACAAAGAATAAGAACTCAAGAGAAAGCCTAGGTGACAAATGAAGGATAGTAAACCAAGGTTGAGTGTAACGACCCGGCCGGTCGTTCCGTGAGATTATCCATGTCTCCCCTGTTTTTGCTTTATTGTGTGTTGTTTAGCCTAATTTTGTCATGTTGAGTCGGTTGGTTTGGGTTCGGAGTGGTCGTTGTAAGAATTGAGACACTTAGTCTCCTAAATTAGTTTAATAGGTGGCAAAGTTGATTGGGAGTTGAGTTATTGATAAACGACCTCGGAATGTAGATTTTATAGTTCGGATAGCTTCATTAGGTGATTTGGGACTTAGGAGTGTGATCGGAATGTGGTTTTTATGTCAGGTGTAGAATTATGCTTGAATTGGCGAAATTGAGTTTTTGGCGATTTCTGGTCGGCAGTGGAAAATTAGCTACCGGGGTTGGAATGGAAGGCTGGAGCAGGTTCTTAGTGTCGTTCTGGACGTGTGCACAAATTTTCAGGTCATTCGGACGTGTTTGGTTGGTTTCGGCATCATTGGCGAAATTTAGAAATCTCAAAGTTCATAGGCTTGAATCCGATGTGATCTTGGTGTTTTAGCGTTGTTTTGGGTGTTTTGAAGGCTCGACTAAGTTTGAATAAGGTTAGGGACTTTTTTGTGTTTTTGGTTGGGGTCCGGAGGGGCTCAGGATGATTTCGGATAGTCATCGGAAGGATTTAAGTTGGAAAAATGCAGGCGAAGGAGCTGCTAGTGACAGGATTCTGGTGTGGCCGCACCTGTGAAAGGGTAGTCGCAGGTGCGGGCCAGCATGCGCATGTACGTGATTGGGGGAGCTAGGAAGTAATCGCAGAAGTGGAGGTTTGGGCCGCACCTACGAGTCCGCAGATGCGGTAAGTGGAGCGCAGGTGCAGAATTTGGTCGGGCTGAAGAAAAGTCGCAGGTGCGAGACTTGGACCGCACCTGTGAAACCAAAGGTGTGGCTCATTCACCACAGGTGCGAGGAATGGTCCCTAAGAGGATTTCCGCAGGTAGGCACCTGGGACCGCAGGTGCGGAGAGAAGGCCGCATAAGCGGTTTCACTGGGCAGGAAGTATAAATAATTGACTTCGCGAATTTTTGGCACTTTCATCACATTTGCATGCGGGCTGAGGCATTTTGGGAGCAAATTGAAGAGGGATTTCGAGGGTCTTCTGTGGAGGTAAGTTTCTTGGACTAAAAAGTCGATTTTATGTTGATATTTGACGTATTAGGCTTGGAATTAGTGGAATTTAATGGCATAAATTGGGGGTTTAGGACTTTGGAAATTGAGACTTAAAATTAAGGAATTTAGAGGTCAATTGTGGTCGGATTTTGATGCATTTTATATGTATAGACTCGGGAAAGGATGAGTATTATTGTGATGCAATTTTTGTAGAATTTCGAGACGCGGGCCGGGGGGTCGAGTTTGGCCAATTTCGGGAATTGCGCCTAACTTTAATAATTTTTGAATGGGTTTCGTATGCCTAGCATATTTTGATGATATTAATCTGGATTGGATAGATTCGGAGAAATCGGGAGCCAATTTGAGAGGCAATAGCATCGCGGATTAGTATTAGTGTCGGCTTGAGGTAATCAATGACTGTAAATTTTGTCCTGAGGGTATGAAACCCCGGACTTCGTATTTTCTCACTATTTTTGGAGTGGCGTGCATGCTGGATGACAAGTGTGTGGCGTGCCCTACTTGCGGATTTGGACTTGGTCCTTCCCGTGGCAACTATTGAGTTACGTACTTTTAAATCATCTGTTAAATCGTGTGTTCAAGCTATGATTATATTTGGGCTGTAAGCCATGTTTGGGGCCTTGTGCCGACCTGTTTAGACCCCTTGGGTGATTTTAACTATTTTTCCTCACTGTGTTGACTTATGATTTACACTCAGTCGTATTATGTTTAACTGATTTCGAAACTCAGCCTTATTTACATTATTTTGAGATATAAAATCATTTTTTGGGCCTAGTACCCCGTTGTACTAATAACCCGAGGGGATTTTTGAGAGTTTCTAACTGAGTGAGGCCGAGGGCCTTATTGTGAGGATATGATATGCCACGAGGTGACTTGATATTAGCGCTTGGGCTGAAGGAGCCCCTCTGGAGTCTGTACACACCCCTATTGAGCGCAGGTACCTACTGAGTGCGAGTGCCTAGTGACGAGTGACTGGGAGGCATGAGTGAAAGTGAGGATGCCCGAGGGGCTGATCCTGAGTGATTGTGAGGCATGCTGAGTGATTGATTCTGAGTGATGATTTAACCGAGGGGCTATTTATGATTTTTTTCAGTTTTACACTAAGCTCTTATGGTATTTTAGAAGGTTCGTGGATGGCCTCACTTATTAGCTCCGCCTTTTGATGACTAGGGAGAGGGTATCAGGTGCTACCTTCGAGCAGGTTGTTAATATTGCTCGACATATTGAGCCAGTTCTCCGCTAGGAGCGAGAGGAGAGGGAGGCCAAGAGGCCTCGTGGATCTGGTAGTTCTAGTTGTGCTCCTTCCAGAGTGCAGTTTCAGCATGGTAGAGGCTGTTCATTTAAACCTCCTCAGTCAGTCCGCCCAGCCTATAGTGGTGCATCTTCGGGGAATGGTCCTAGCAGTTATCAGGCTATTCTTCATTCAGTGCCCTTCTAACCTAGAGCGCAGCTCGAGCACCACCAATTCAGGGTTCCTCTATGCATGATTCTTCTAGTGGCTATTCTTGTGCCAGAGGCTTCTCACAGTCCCTGTCTCCAGCTACGGGGAGGTGTTTCGAGTGCGGAGAGTTTGGGCACATGTGGAGACAGTGTCCCCGTCGTTTTGGTGATTTTTCTCAACTGAGGGGTCATCCCTCGACTTCGGCTCCAGTTACTTCACCACCCGTCTAGACAACTAGGGGTGGGGGTCAGTCCACCAAGGGCCGCCCTAGAGAGGGAGGTCGTGCAGGCCAGGCGCGTATCTGTGCACTTCCAGCCAGGTCAGATGTTATGGCCTCCGATGTAGTGATCACATGTATTGTATCAGTCATTCGCCAGGATGCTTTGACTTTATTTGACCCTAGTTCTACGTATTCCTATGTTTCTTCATATTTTTCCCATTATCTAGATATGTCCCGTGAGTCTCTAGTTGCATTGATTCATGTGTCAACTCCGATGGGCGATACTATTATTGTGGGCCGTGTGTGTCGGTCATGGGTGATATCTATTGGGGGTCTGGAGACCCGAGTGAATATATTGTAACTCAGCATGGTTGATTTTGATGTGATATTGGGCATGGATTGGCTATCTCCGTGTCATGTTGTTCTTGATTGTCACACTAAGACCGTGACCTTAGCTATGCCTGGATTTTCGAGGGTTGAGTGTAGATGTTCTTCTGAGTATGTGCCTAGTAGGGTGATTTCTTACCGAAGGCTCAGCGTATGGTTGAAAAGGGTGTTTATCGTTTTTGGATTTTGTGAGGGATGTCAGTGGTGAGACTCCCGCTATTGATTCGTTTCCTATGGTTTGTGACTTTCCGGACGTGTTTCCTGCAGACCTACCAGGCATGCCACCTCTTAGTGACATTGATTTTTGTATTGACTTGGTGCCAAGCACTCAACCTATTTCTATTCCACCTTATCGTATGGCACCATTAGAGTTGAAGAAATTAAAGGAGCAGATTCTGGAACTCCGAGATAAGGGGTTCATTCGGCCTAGTGCTGCAAGAGGTGAAGAAGGGTTAGGATGGTGGCTGGTTGCTGTGAAGCTAAGATGGAGCAGTGACGGGGAGGAGGCGGCAGAGGGGTGCTGCCGTGGTTGTTGCCGGATTTTCGGCGACCTGGTAGCTGGAGGTGGCGGGGATGGTGAAAGGAGGGGCTGGCGGCTGGTGGTCTTCTCTAAAGTTTGTCCTCTGTTGTGTCTTTTTTTTTTTAGCAGAAGAAGAAGGAGAGTTTTTATGGGGTGTAGGTGTGTGTGTTTTGAATTCAGACGTGAGGA
>MDKI01277087.1:0-28411 GCA_005239505.1 Nicotiana paniculata | reverse complement strand
GAGTTATGTAATAATCTGTCTTTGTGTTATCACCTAGATACCATGCTTTAGGATTCTGAATTAATATGAGCCTTAATTGTGTATGCGAGATGCTGCTTATGTGTACTGTGTGTGGAGGAATATTTGAGCCTTTATCTGTTTTCTATGCTTTCCTTTATCTGCAGTCCTACTTGTTTTGTTATCTGTCACCTTAGAATTTTACCTTTAAAACCTGAAGATCTGCCTAGCACCTCCTTTAGGAAAGGAGTCCTAACTTCCTCCGGGACTGATAGGAATGACGGGTAATAACATGCAATAAAGGTCGAGACTAACACTCGTTTTAATAACCTTACGGGGTGGGAAGGATAGAATATGGATATGATGACCGGTGCGATAATACCACGTGTAGCCCCTCTTCGAGGAGTGATTACCGGGTATTGCATTGATGTGATCCATATTATTATAAACCTAGGACACCTTTATATGCTAACTCGTAATTCCTTTTCAAAAGTCAATCTTCTTTACTATTTTTCTAAATATCTACATGCTTAAGACTTAAATCCCCTCTCATTTGAGACTTTACTTGTTATTTGCTAGTTGTACAAATTCACAAAATCATTTGGCCGGGAACCACACTTGTGGATCCTGAGGGGTGCCTAACACCTTCCCCTTAGGATAATTTCAAGCCCTTACCCAAATCTGTGGTTAGCAACGTAGTTATAATTGAACCCCTTAGGTTCCCTAACGCACCGTTAAAATCATTAGGTGACGACTCTTCAAAATATGTAAACCCCTTTTCCAAAAGGAACGAGTTGTCCCAACCAATGTCATAAACCCGATTTCGCGAGGAAAAAAAGGGACGGGACAGACGGACAGTCCGAGCGTACTATTAAGATATTGGAGGATATTCTTCGCTCCTGTGTGATTGATTTCGGGGGTGCTTGGAATCAATTCTTACCACTTGCGGAGTTTGCACACAACAACAACTACCGGTCGAGTATCCAGATGGCTCTGTATGAGGCTCTATATGGGAGATAGTTCCGTTCTCTAGTTGGGTGGTTTAAGCCGAGCGAGGCTAAGTTATTAGGAACAGATCTATTTTGAGATGCTTTGGAGAAAGTCAAGATGATCCAGGATCGGTTTCGTACAACCCAATCGAGGCAGAAAAACTATGTGGATGAGAAGGTTTGCGATGTTACATTCATGGTTGGAGAGCGAGTCTTGTTCCGGGTTTCATCCATGAAGGGTGTGATGAGGTTCGGGAGGAAGGGCAATTTGAACCCTAGGTATATAGGATCTTTTGAGATCCTTAAGAGGGTTGGAGAGGTGGCCTACAAGCTTGCCGTTCCATCTATTTTGTCTGCAGTTCATCTGGTGTTCCATGTTTCTACGCTCCGGAAGTATTGCGGTGATCTGTCTTATGTTCTAGACTTCAGCACAGTCCAGTTGGATGAGGATTTGACGTACATTGAGGAGCATGTGGCTATATTTGACCGACATGTACGAAAGTTGAGATCAAAGTATATCGCTTCAGTGAAGGTTCAATGGAGGGGTCATCCGGGCAAGGAGGCGACCTAGAGATCGAGCACGACATACGGAGTCGTTATCCTCATCTATTCACCACTTCAGGTATGTCCTTATGCACGTCCGAGGATGAATATTTGTTTTAAGAGGGGGAGAGTGTAATGACCCGATCATCCGTTTTGTGTAATTGCGCCCTGTTACCCCTTTTATTGCTTCACACTTGTGTGTTTATGTCTTTATGACTTGCGGGATTGATTAGTTTCGTTCCGGGAAGCTTTCGGGTATATTTGAACCCATGATTCTAGATTCAAAAAATTTAAATTTGAAAATATTGACCAAACTTTGATTTTTGTGAAATCGACTCCGGAACTGTGTTTTTATGACTCCGATAGCTTCGGATCGTTATTTTGGACTTGGGCATATACCCGAAATTAATTTTGGAAGTCCGTAGGTTGATTTGTGTTGATATGCCGAATTTTGGAAATTTTAAGTTGAAAAATTTGACCATAGGTTGGCTTTTAGCTATTGAGCTTGGAATTTTATTGGGACTTGGAATAGACATGTTATGACATATAGAACTTGTCTCTAAAATTTGGTGACGTTTGGAGTTGATTTGACAAGATTTTGACGCTTAGTCGTTATTTTAGAAGTTCTTGAAAATCTTTTAGAAAATCATGCGTTTTAGAGTTCAATTCGTAGTTTTAGATGTTATTATTGTATTTTGATCGTGTGAGCGAGTTTGTATGATGCTTCTAGACTTGTGAATGTTTGGTTTGGAGCCCCAAGGGCTCGGGTGAGTTTCAGACGTTTAGTGGAGTGTTGTTGAAATTTTAATTGCTGGTTTTCTGCACAGGCCTCACATCTCGCATTTGTGAGGTCTCTTCACATTTGCGAAGGTAGGCCAAGTCTGTTGGGTTTGCATTTGCAAACCCAGTGCTCGCATTTGCAAAGTGCACCTGGGGAGAGCTTTTTCGCATTTGCGATCAACATGGTCGCATTTGTGAAGGGTCCATTGTTCGCAATTGCAATGACAACATAGATGGAAGGACTTCGCATTTGCGAGTGATTCTTCTCATTTGCGGGGTTCACAATTGCGAAACCCCAAGTTTCAAATGCGACATCTGCTACTGGACAAATAGCCGAGGGACGGGATTTTTAGTTCATTCTCTCATTTTTGAACCCTAGACTCGGTAGGAGGAAATTTAGAGAGGGGATTTTCACCTACAATCCTTGATTAAGTGATTGTAATCTATTTCTAATCATATTTCATCAACATATCTTAGATTTTAACATCAAAATCACGTGGATCAAAGTACAAATTTATGAAACTTTGTCAAGTTTCTGAAAAATAAGAAATTGAGTTTTGAGAGTCGATTTGGACTCAGATTTTGAAACTAATCACATATATGAACTCGTGGGGTCATGGGTAGACGAAATCTACCATAGGACTCAGGTTTTGACCGGATAAGCCTCGGGTTGAATTTTGTTGACTTCTTGGGAAAAGTGTAAAAATTAGTAGGAAGGTAAGTACAAAAAACTATCTTTCTCTATTTGATTGACAATGTAAATCTATTCGGATGATGTGATAATTTATGTAGCCGAGTCACGATGACTTCTTCTTCTACTCCCTTCCCGGAAGATAGAGGGAACTTAGCCTCTGACAAAGTAGTAGCTGACATAGGAATAGTTGTCAAAGGAAGAGCTTCCGCTAAGATTCTGATTTATTTGGAAACTAGCCTAGTGCTACTCCTCCACAGAAGACTTGCTAGAATAGCTACCACCCTTTCTCTTGAATTTCCTTTGCCAAATAAATCCCACGTATGAAGCTCTCAGATTACGTATGAATCAATTAAACAAGCCAAACCAAAGGCTTTTTTCAAAAGCATCAGTAGACGCAGAAAGAGCTCGGAGGAGGCCTTACATCTTAGATGACCCAAGCAAGTCATTAAGCTATTGGATGGATCCTCCTAACTGTAGTTACTTAAGGTCGAGTAGTAGACAGGTGAGGCCCACAGTTCTAATAGGTTTTCACTTGAGCTTTTCACAGCAAAGCAAGTCTACAAGCCATTACAGTGAGGTTATAGGTCTGATTTCTTTCTCGTATTGAGATGAATGAACCGTCGGGAGATCGTATGAGAGTTGGTTTGACTGCCCTAACTATGGCGGAATATTTCCGAGATATTAATGAACAAGACGTACTTCTATTTATTGACAATATCTTCCGTTTCGTCCAAGCGCAAGAAAGGCAGAAAGGGGGCCGCTTTCTCGAGTGAGAGTTATTTTTTGGGGTTAGTCTGACTGTCCTCATTCTAGTTGGTACGCGTGCGAATTACCAAGAATTTGAACAAAAATGGATACGGACCTGCCATAATGTGATGTGCTTCCAATGCCAATAAAAAGTAACCCATCCAATAATATTTAACATCCAAAAAACTGCCAAATAAAACGCGTCCCATGCTGAAATATCACAAGTACCGCCTCGTCCTGGGCCCTCGCACGGAAAACTATAACCGAAATCCTTTTTATCCGGCATTAACTTGGAACCGAACGAAGGAGAGTTAAGTTAATTGCTCATTCCCCGGCTAATATATCTACACAGACCAATCAATAGTTCAAGGCACACACTCCAACTTAATTTTATCTATTGCAATTGGATTCCCTAGTATTGCTTGATGTTATTGAGTCGATTTTGGTTAGATTTGAGCTGCTTGGAGGCAGATTTTAAGGGAAAAGCTTTTTTGGAGTGTTGAATTGGCCTAATTGAGGTAAGTGTCTTGCACTAACTTCGTGTAGGGGAATTACCTGTGATTCAATTGTGGTGAGTGAAATCCGCGTACGCAAGGTGACGAGTAGGTAATGAGTTGTACATAGTATTTGACCCATTTAGGCTACTTAGACTATGTCCGGGCTTTAATTGAACTGTCATATTATGTTCTAAATTTTCATAGTCAAATTATCCTTATTGTGTTAGACTATCCTTAAAAGCCTTAGTTGACTTGTTAGTGTTTGTTCTACATCCTACTTGCTCAATTTCTCCCATATGTATCCTACTTGCTCAATTGCTCCCATAGTTTTGCTGAACTTGTTGTCCCCTTTATTGTTACATGTCATCTCTTCATTGTTAATTTTCATTGATTAATTAATTATTTGGTTTACACCTTTACTTGTTGACTTTCATTATTAGAGACTCTTTGTTGAATATTATTTCCTTTATTGTGAGTTAGTCTTATCTAATATCGTGGTTATATATTATTTTCTCATTGTTGAGTTATGTGGTGTGGAGGTTGAGAAGGTTATTAATACGTTGAGGCAATGTTGATAATTGTTGAAACATCTATCTTGTCGAGCATTTTTCATCCATTGTTGTTGTTGATAGTCTCGTATACATTGTGTTGGAACCATACACTATTCTTGTGGAAATATTGATATTGTTGTTGTTGGCAAGTTGTGATATGTGGGAACTTATGGTGCGAGTTGTTATTGTGATATGATATTGATGCGCATGCGGCGGTATAAGGCTTGGGTTGATGTCCATGCGGTGGTATAAGGTGGGACTTATATGCGTGTTGTTTGTAGGGGAACTTCGTGAAGCCACACTGTGTCGTAAGGTGGGCTAAAGTGTGTGTAGCTATATCGGGAAAAATATTTTTAAAATATATTTTCAAATGTAAGGCTCACACAACGGTATAAGGAAAGATTGTGATGGAAATTGAGAAAAATGAATACGAGGCAGTACCTCAGTTGTGATTCTTGATTATACGAGGCGGTACCTTGGTTTTGATTTCATTATACACGAGGCGGTACCTCAATCTGATTCTTGCTGTTTATTTCACGTTGCAAAGTGTTTTAGTGGGAATTGTATCTGTTATTTCATTCCTTATTGTTCTATCAGTTGTTGTCCATACGTGATCATTGTAGTCTTAGTTGCTTCTTTTATGCTACTTCTACTATTGATTTTCATGTATTAGATCGTCTTGTTCCGTATTAGTTGTTTCTTACTTTCTATTTTATATCCGAATTTCTTTTTCATACTGCTCATTTATATCCTAGTAGCTGTCTTGACCTGGCCTCGTCACTACTTTACTGAGGTTAGGCTAGATACTTATTGGGTACCGTTGTGGTGTACTCATACTACACTTTCGCACATTTTTGTTCAGATCTAGGTACATCTCCTTGTGTCAGTCGATAGATATTTCCTGCTAGCTTCTTTTACCAGAGACTTCAAGGTATGCTTGCTCGGCGTCCGCAAGCCTTATATTCCCTTTCCCTTATTCTCAGTTAATGTTATATATTCTCGCAAACAATAATGTATCAGATGTTTTAGTTATTCTATAGTTCGTATGACTCCGTTCCACAGTTATTGAGAATTTTATGGTTGAGATTTTACTTTTTAGTAGTTATATGAGTTTAGCAAACTGAGTTCATATCCAGGTATGTTTTCTTGTGCAGTTCGATTGAGATTTCTTGCTATCTGCTTTTATCGGAGACTTGAAGGTATGCTTGCTCGACGTCCGCAAGCCTTAGAGTATCTTTCCCTTATTCTAAGTTACTGTTTTATATTCTCGCGAACAATGATGTATCAGATGTTTTAGTTATTCCATAGTGTTTATGACCCCGTTCCACAGTTCTTGGGGATTGTATGGTTGAGATTTTTCTTTTTAATATTTATATGAGTTTATCAGTGGGTTGATTATTTTGTTATTTACATCTGTTAAACTGCTGTCAAATGCTAGGTTTACCTAGTCGTAGAGACTAGGTTCCATCGCGACTTCCTACGAAGGGAAAAATGGGGTCGTGACAGTACGAGTATTAGACATGTTGAGTGAAGTGTGTGTGATTCCTAGAAGCATGATTTCTATCAGTGTACAGAAATAAAACATGCTAAACAACAAACAAAGCACATAAACCCTATAAATATGTTCTCTACCCTTGTATGAAAGAAAGAGTACACCCGTTACCCCCTTTTTACTAATTTCCCCATCATTCAGTTTACAAGCTATTACAAACCGTTTTAAATAATTACATGCCCAAACATAGAATAACCTAGTAATATATCTAGGCCTTCAGATAGGCTTACGACTTTACGCGGGCAGTAGGCCCAAGCTCCAGGTGCGGACAGTATACTTTGAACCGTCAATACCAAAGGCAGGCCCAACATACCAGGCCCAAACGATTCCAATGATTAAGATAAGGGATGATAATTCTATCCATACAGGTAGCAGAACTACTTTTAAAACTGTAACTAGCAACCATTCTAGTCAGGGCATATAAGCAAGATCATGCTTAAGTTGGGAAATACAAGAAACATATGAGCCAAGTTCATGCTTATCAATCCAAAAGCAGAGTTTAAGGGCGACATGACTTTTAAACAAAGTTTCAAAACAAAACTTAGCCTAGGACTATCTTAAAGAACTTTAGGCAGGATTTTGAACATGAGAACCTAGTAATGCCAAAGGCAAGAATAGGTGAGATACAACCTTAGCATGGAAGCTTTAACATCGAAGCCTAACAACATGCTAGTGGGTATAGTTTGGAAGATATATCACTTAGTTGAACATGAGACTTAACATGGTGAGCATTGATCATAACACAAAGTCCATAAAGGGTAGGCAAAAGCATATATCAACTTTAGGTTAACAAGGCAAGCATACATCAGGATTCATACTAGTTGACTACACATAAGAGAAGAAGCTAAACACTGAAATTTACCCTAGAGGTTTTAGGAAATGCTAAAGAGTACATGATTAACAAGTCGAGGAATACATTCATCAGAATTACAAATAGTAGAAAAACATGTTTGGCTGGACATTAAGACAATATTGTAGCATGGGGGCTGACATGATCATGGTCAGTTTATAGAGAAACAATAGATTACTCATAAAATATTTAGCACGAAGAAGTTTATTCAAACAAGCTTTGGCAGGAGAAGGTCTCTAAGAGCTTCAGTATAGGAACCCAAGGCAGGGCATGAGACGTGACTCATAACAAACAATAGATGATCAGAATAGTGTAGGTCGTTAAAGTTACACATATATAGTGAGCATACATCTAAGCTTAGAGTTCAAAAAGGTTCAGATGCTAGAAAAATACAAAGGCAGACAATAATTCCAAAGCAAATAAGGATACCAACAGAGGAAAACAATAGCATATTGATTTATAAAATCCTAAATAGCATGACCATACAAAGCATCAACACGAGCAAGAGAAAATCAAATTGTGAGAGTCTCAGTACTTACCATTTTGCAGAACTAAAGAGCAAATAAGGTATAAAATTAAATGCCAACAATAATTTATTTATCAGTAGCAAAGAGAACAGTAAAACCCCCAAAATTCTTAGTGTATCAGAGTTCCCAAAGGTCTTAGATGAACTCGGGAAATGCTCACACTGAGAGAGGTTAAAAGGTCAAATTTCGGTGGCCTTGGCTTTCAGCCGAACAAAATCAAAGTCTCAGAATAATGTAGAATGAGTGAGAGTGAGAGAATAGTGGTAGTAACAATAGGCAAGTGATAATCGTTGAGACCTAAAGGGGAAACGGGGATAGGGGTTTATATAATAGTTATATCAACGAGTAAACAAGGAAGTAAAATTAAGCAAACACATACAAGGAAAAGAGAATGATACACATGCAATCAGTAATGTAACAAGAAAGGGAAGAAATCAAATTACAAACCCTAGTTAGGGTTTGACGCATAAAATCGGCCAACTGGTATGAAGAATCAGGCCTTTATTCATGTATATGGACGAAATATCATCCAAATCTCCAAGATTGGGGTCGATTCCAGTCTGATTTGGAGATGGTTCATGCCAAAACTGGGCAAGTAGCTAAGTAACACCATAGACACGTGACCAGTAGTGGGGAAACACAGATATGCTAAGAAAATAATGGAGGAATCCCATTATCAACAGGATTAGGAGAGGGATTTAAGGGGAGGGCAGCTAAGGTCTTCAGAGAAAAAAGGAGAGTATAGGGGCAACGAATTAGTAGAATGAGTCTTTAGGGTTGGGTTATGGAAATACAAGGAAATAACGAATGTAACTTTAAAAAGAGAGATGGGGCAGGTCAGTCGGGTCCCGATCGAGTTGGAATAAAGGAGTCTTCTGGAATAAAGGGGTCTTCTGGAATAAAGGGGTCTTTTATTTTGGGATAGGGTAATTGGGCCAAAGGTTTTCAGGTCTGGGCTGGTGATTTTGAGTCCGAAAATTGGCTTGGAATTGTGCTATGAAATTAAATATGCGAAAATTGTTTAAAATAATTTATAAAAAGTGATTAATAATTAACAAAAATACTATTTATGCAGTAAAATAATTAAAAATAATAGCTTAATATTATAAAATATAAATAATGCTATTTTAGTATAACAATGTAAATAATACAATTGTGTATAGAATATAGACTATTATTGCAAAATTATTTAAATAACTAAAAATACAAATGTAATGATAAATGAAGTAAAATGTTCTACAACATACTTGCCGGTATGATTAATAAATTTGGATGATTAAATCACCCAAAAATAATTTGAAAAAGTAATTAATGAATATTTGAACAATTTAAATGTAAGAAACTCAATTTAAAATCCTTAAAATTATGAAAAATACTTATATGACTCTTGTAAATTGTTGATGATGCAAAAAATGATATTTTCAAAATATACATGATATTTGTAAAATATAAGGACAAAATTGGGTACCAACATTTAGAATGAAAATGAATTAGATTCATACAAGGTAGAAGCAGGTCCGTTGACAGCAACCTTGTCTCCAACATAGTCAAGCTGTGCACACGACGCTATCTGCGCTAGACACTGTGGGCATCTGCCTGCGGCTGGGGACTGACGAGGACTATTGGTGGGGATAAAATAGGCACAAACGCGCTTGTCACTTGGCGCGGCCCTGACCATGGGGCCGTCCATGACTCTAGGTGTTGAGAGGCTTGCCAGGACACCATGGGGCGCGTCCAAGGGGTCATGGGGCATGGTTGGAAATTCGCCCATGACATTCTCCCCCACCTGAGTTGTCGACGTCCTCGGCGTCTTACTTGCAAGGTTTTTTTACCTCTCCCAAGTATTCTCCTCGGCATCACGGTCTTGCCATTTCACGAAGAACCCTTGGTGATATTTCTTTGAAGCATGAACCACTAGATCATCGAGAATATCTTCTACACGCCTTTTTCCGATTGAATTAGGGCCTTAATACTGGGTATTGTGAGTTGGCTCCATGAAGGATCTTCCATGTCTTGACGAAAAGGTTTCAGAAGACTGACATGGATAATTAGATGAATCTTCCACCAGACTGGGGTATCTACCTGGTATGCAACTTTCCTAATGCGCTTCTCAATGGACAAAGGTCCAATGTATTTTTGCAATAGGCGAGGGTCATGGACCCCTGCAAACAAGTATCTCTTTGGGGTTTTCACCATCACTTTGTCTCCTATTTGGTATTCAAAAAATTGACGATTTTGATCAGCATGCTTCTTCATCTACTTTTGGGCTTTGACAAGATAGCTCCACACTATCTCCAAATTTTGCTTCCATTCCTTCGAGATGTTAGAAACTCGAGGAGATTTTGACATGTTTAGGGCATTCACAGTGTGTGAGAGTAGCAGTTGTTGTTCGATAACAATTTTAAAAGCGCTTTTGTTTGTACTAGAGCTATTTTGTGAATTGAAACACAATTGAGCAACATCCAAAAGCTTCACCCAATTCTTCTGCGATCCGGTAACAAAATGGCGGAGATATTCCTCCAACATGTCGTTGAACCGCTCCGTCTGGCCATCAGAATGCTGATGGAAACTTGAACTATGGCTCAACTTGGACCATAGGCACTTAAGGAGATGAGTCCAAATGTTTCTAGTGAAGCGAGATCCGCGATCACTAACTATGTCTTTAGGCAGACATAAATATTTGACAACATGAGAGAAGAAGATTTGAGATGTATCTACTGTTGATATATATTGTGGGGCTTCTATAAATGTAGCACACTTGGATAACCGATCCACTACGACCAAGATAGTTGTAAGATCTCTGACCTTGGGTAATCCAGTGATGCAATCCAGTGAAACGATTTCACAAGGTCTCTTTGAAACATGCAATGGCTCCAAAAGTCTCCATTGTGTCAAGTGATCTGACTTGTCTTTCTGGCATACTAGTCAAATCTTCACATACTGAGCAACATCATCAGCCATTTGAGGCCAATAATAAGTACATCGCAACAACGCCATGATGCGTTCTTCGCCTGGGTGGCTGGCCCACAAAGCATCATGGCATCCCATTGAAATAGTCATTCACATATATCCTCCTTTAGGAATATAGAGTTGGTTCCCTTTCACCTTCAGGAACTCATCTTCCATGTAAAACTGGCGAGTCTTGCTCAGTCATACCAAATCGACCAAATACTATGTATCAGGATCCTTTGGGAGTAGATCTTGTATCTGGTCTTTTATAGTGGTGGCCACTTGGCTCCCTCTTAGGCTAGAGAGTAGGCACACCGATGCTAAGTCAACCCTCCAATTGAGCGCATCAGCAACTTGGTTAGTCTTCCCACTTCGGTACTCCAGGTTGAAGTGAAATTTCACTAGGAGTTCCAGCCACTTAGCCTGGTGGACATTCACCTTTGGCTGGATCATCAAATGGATAACACATGTGTTGTCTGTCTTGACCACGAATGAGTTTCCCAGCAGATAGTACTTCCAAATGCGTAAGCAATGGACGACATCCAATAATTCTTTTTTGTTAGCGGCATAGCGACGTTTTACATCCTTCAACTTCCAGCTCTCGTATGCAAATGGATGCCCCTCTTGTAGCAAGACTCCGCCCAGAGCATAGTCAGAGGTATCCGTTTGTACTACGAATGGCTTGGCTAAATCAGAAAGGACCAAGACGAGGCTAGTAGACGTAGACGCTTTTAATGCTTTGAAGGCCTCCGCTCGCTTGGGACTCTAATCCTAAGGCATGAATTTCTTTAGGAGTTCTATCAATACACTGTAATGAGAGAGTAATTCTTCATAAATCGCTGATAAAAGTTGCATAGGCCAAGGAACCCCCTTAAGGCATGGGTATCCTTAAGCGGCAACCAATCTGTGACAGTCTGAATCTTCTGTTGATCCATCTTTATCCGTCCTTCCTCGATGACATGTCGAGGAAGTCAATATGCTTTTGGGAGAATGAGCATTGGTCTTCATATATTATTCGTGCTCCCACAGTCGGACTACGACCTTCCGCAGGTACTCCAAGTGTTCGTCCAATGTTTTGCTATATACCACAATGTCATCCAAGTAGACCACTACGAATTCGTCAATATACTCTCGGAAGAATTGGTTCATCAAGGTGCAAAATGTGGTCAGAGAATTAGTCAAGCTGAATGGCATGACCAAGAAGTTGTACGACCTATATCTTGTCACACAGGTTGTCTTGTGTTTATCTCCATCAACAATTCGTACTTTCCAGTAAGCTATCTTCAGGTCTATTTTGGTAAACACTGTAGTACCACCCAATCTATCGAACAAGTCTACCATCAGTGGGATAAGGTACTTTTTCTTCATGGTGATTTTGTTTAGGACCTGATAATCCACACAGAGTCGTAGGGTGTCATCCAGTTTCTTTTGGAATAGCATAGGGAACCCATAAAGGGACTTGGAGGGCACAATGATCCCTATGTCTAGCATTTCCATATATTGTCTCTGAAGCTCAGTGAGTTCGGGTTGTGGCATTATTTAAGACGCCCATGTAGGTGGATTCTCACCCGACACCAACCAATTTCATGTTCCACAGTGCACCTAGGCGGGAGTCGCCTTGGAATGTCTTGTGGCATGATGTCTTCAAACTCCTTTAGTAGCTCTTTAACGGGTGCAAGAATGGGACCCGAAGATCGTTCTATATCTGTAATACAGAGGGTAGCCAGGAATGTGGGTTCATATCTTTTGACTCCTTTCTTCATTTGTAGGGCATAGATGTTCTCACCGGCTATTTTTATGGTTGTGCATGGGATAATGCAGGGCTTGGCCCCATTTTCTCCCATCATCAGTAGTATGTTAGCATAAGGTACAATAATGGTGTTGGTTTGACTCATGAATTCCAACCCAACTATCAGCTCGAAGTCATCTATGATCACCACGTGCAAGTTGAATTTTCCTTTATAAGGACCAAGATTCACTGGCACTTATTTGGCTATTCCACCCACCGGTTGAGTTGGTGAGTTGATAGACTTGACACGATCTCTTCCCTTTCCCATAATAGACCAAGGCACTCAACTTGAGTTGAGGCTAAGTAGTTGTGATTAGCACCCGTGTCTATCATCACTCGGATGAGCTTGCTATTAAATTTCATCTCGATGAACATCAAGGTCTTCTCTTGGTTAAGAGGAGGCCTCTCATCTGCCTTCTTTTTCCCTGTCTTAGTGGTTGGGATGGTTCCTCCTTTTTAGGAATACCAGCACTGGTTCCCGCTAAGGCCTCAGAAATAAAACAAACAAGTGCATTGAAGGCACCTATTAGTTATGTCTGGTCAACATCATATGTGTCATCATCTGTCCCATCATCAAAATTTTGATGGTCAGTTATTTATTCATGTGGGAATTCATTGTTCCAATGTGGCCTGCTGCAATGACGACATCCTGAAGGGGGCTCCTTCCTGATCCTTGTTGTGAGATGCATCATTAATGCTGCTTGAGGAAGGAGTCTCAGATTTGGTTGCACTCCGATCTCCTCCACTCCTGCTAGGGCCACCATTGCTAGGCTGGCCCCCTTTTATCCTCCAAGGACAGGCGGTTGGAGCCTATCCTTCCGAGCTTCCACTTGATATTCCCCAAGGCATTCTGTTGCTTGGGTCACCTTGGATAAAGTGTTTACCCTTTGTCATTGCAGCTCCATACAAGCATAAGGTTTCAAACCTTCCAGGAATGTGAAGAGTTTGTCTTTGTCCCCCATATCCTGTATGTTCAACATGAGCATGAAGAATTCTTGCACGTAATCCCCCACTGACTTGGTCTGGCGGAGCTCTTGTAGCTTTCTCCGTGCATCGCACTCAATATTTTCGGGGAAGGATTGTAGGCGTATGGCTGCCTTGAGTTATTCCCATGTCTCGAGAGTATCTTCACCAGCCTTGATGGCTTCGTATTTCACTCCCCACCAGAGTTTAACATCACCTTGAAGATATATGGAAGCAGTTGCTACCTTTTTTGCTTCTTCAAACTCCCCCACAACATCGAAGTATTGTTAGATGTCAAAGATGAAGTTCTCCACTTAGAATTTCAAGCTCGATTGTATGATTTTGGTTAAGGAATATTCAGTTTTTGTGGCACATGGGCGAGGTTCACAACACCCCCGATCTGGTTTTCGCCTCCTCGAAGTAGGACTTGTAGTGCAGCATTAACAACACTGAGCTGGCATGTCAAGTTGTCTATGGTTTGCTGCATGGCATAAATTATGTTTGCCCCTTGTGACCTATAGATAAATCCCCGACCCACTCCTTTTTGAGGCCCTCAAATTTACCAAAAATTTTGGTTGCCTCTGTGGTGGCCATTTGCGGTCTTTATTCAGAGTCGCGATTGATGTTCGCGATATCATCTTTGTCCTGCGGCATCCTGTGGTCCAAATCGTCCAAACTTTGCACTAGACTGGTTCTTAGATCAGGCACGGTATTCACGATGGGTCATAATACATCAACCGTCTCTTCAAGGGTCGTAATACGGTCCCCATGATTCACGATGGTAAAAATGGTGGTAATGGCAGTGTGTTCCCTCGTGCGATATAGAGCCTAGGATCTGATACCAACTGTTATGTGGCGCCTTCGTAAGATTCCTTGGAAGGGTGACGTAAGTCTAAGCAACCGATGTCCGTGCAGTTACTATCCGCCAATTGGGTCCTTTCCGTACACTAGATGAGATTGTCAATATTGTACGGGAAAATTGATGTCAAGAACAATTGATAGAACATAAAAGAGAATTGAGAATGAAAGAAAGCTTTATTGCATTAATGAAAGCTATTACAAAAAAGCAACACGGTGTCGAGGGGGAGAGACACCAGTACATATTGCTTGCTTGAAAGTTTAATTGTTTGATCCCCCTTAATAATGCTTCAAAAAAATAAACCAAAGTTACAGGACTTGACCTAACTAAGCTAGAGAGACATAATGTAAATACATAAAACTACTCTATATTTACAATGAAAAGGACTAAGATTCCTACATGGTTGAAGCAGGTCCATTGGCAGCAAACTTGTCTCTAGCATCAGAGTCTGCGTGGCGTTGTTCGCGCGTGAGACACTATTGACATATGCCTGCGGCTCGACGCTGGCGAGGGCTATTGGTTGAGCGACATAGGCACATGCGCGCTTGTCACTTGACGTGGCCAAGACCACGGAGCCGTCCATGGCTCTAGGCATTGTGAGGCTTGCCAGGACGTTATGGGGCGTGTCCAAGGGGTCGTGGGGCATGGCTGGAAAGCCTCCCATGACATTACTTATGAAGAGATGAGGTAAAATTACTATATATTTCCTCTGCATGTGTTCGTATACAAACAAGATCTCTTATTCTTCCTAGCAATACCCGATTAATTTTACGAGATTCGAATGACCAAGATTTTCCAAAAAGTTTACTTCCGTATGCAATCCTTATATTAAGTAATTAATAATTGTCTATAGACTACAAACCTACAACAAAAAAAATATCAACTCGTGGTCAACCAACTTACTTCCCTCAACCCCTCCCCTCTATTAATTTTGTGCATATCACTTGAAAGATAATTATAAATAACATCTCATAATGCAATCAGTATATACAAAATAAATTCTTAATATTTCATTAGAGGTATTATATGATATTTTATTTAGTGGTGCGAAAAAAGTTACATATTATTTTATGTGAAATAGATTGTCAATTAAGAATCATAACTATTTCAAATACAATCAAAACACAAAAGCGCCTATAACTCTATGTATGTGCTACAATAACTAGGCTTTAGACCTTTTTCTAAAAAAATAAACGAATGGGGGAAGAGAAGGAAGCTAAATAGATTCTTTTTTCTTTGAATAAAAATGTCATAAATTCCTTTTAATCCAAATAGTATGTTGGGAATTTGAATTATATCAGTGTACATCAATGGCCTGAGATCATAGAAGCTAGTATGGAAAATGAAGTAGATTGCTTATTAGGATTAGGCGACATTAGCCCAATTTATTATATGCCTACGTGATTAATTCTTCTTCTCATTAATTAAACTTGTTGTTGCAATTTCAATTTTTATCCTTAAGTCTTTTAGATTACTAGTATATGGACATGTGTATTGCGCGTGTACCCTACATTAATGAGTATAAATTTTTTATCAAATATTTTTGAGTTATAAAATAAAAATATTATAGATCCTAAAATTGATGAATGATAACCTTATTTAACTAATACATCAAAGGAAAAGACATACCTAATACAAGAGCTCGAAAACAGAAGCAATAAAGTTGATACATGATCCATTTTTGTAATATATTATTATTTATCCTTAATACGAGTATCTTGTGTATCAAATTTTTCATTTGAATCATTCTGTATTAATTCATCTTGATACGATGGGTCTAGCAGATACCATCAAAGAAACATCAAAAATCAAGACCACGCCAAAGTAATGATATTCCTACATCATCACCTTGATGAAGACTTGAAAATAGAATATATTACTGTTAAAGATCCAGTTATACTGTGAAATAGTTTGAAAGATAGATATGACCACCTGAAGATAGTTGTTCTTCCATAGGAACGTTATGATTGGACTCATTTAAGGCTACAAGATTTAAATCTATCAGTGAGTATAATTCTGCTATGTTTATAATTATTTCCCAATTGAAATTATGTGGTGATAATATTACTGATCATGATATGCTGAAAAAAACTTTCACCATTTTTCATGCTTCAGGTATGCTCCTGCAGCAGCAATATCAGGAGATAAGATTCAAAAAGTATTTTGAACTTATTTCACGTCTTTTTGTGACTAAGCAAAATAATGGGCTATTAATAAAAAATCATAAAAGATGACCTAATGGTTCTTGTACATTCCCTAATGTGAATAAGACAAACTTTCACCAAGCAAAGGGTGGAAGATGTCACGACCCAAAATCTCACATGCCGTGATGACGCCTATCGCAATGCTAGGCAAGCAAACAATTCAAAAATAACCACACATATTTTATTTAAAACATAATGAAATAAGATTAAATAGTAAAAACTTCATAATTAAGTGATAAGAAAATATAGCGACTCAATACAAAAGTCCCCAAAATTCGGGTGACACCGAGTACATGAACATCTAAATGAAAACTTAGTCCGACTGCTAAACACTGTCTAGGAAGATAAACAATACAAATAAACTGAAAAGAAGGAGAGTCAAGGCCTGCGGAGGCCAAGGCAGATACCTCGATAGTCTCTAACAAATAAAGCTCCAAGCTAGCAACCGTCGTACCCGAAAATACCTGGATCTACACACGAAGTACAAAGTGTAGTATGAGTACAACTGACCCAATGTACTCAATAAGTAACAAGACTAACCTTAGACTGAATGCAGTGACGAGCTCAACAGGTACAATCCAAATACCATTTTTTAACAATACATCAATGTAGACATGCTTTCAAGTTCAACAGTTTAAGTACAACAAAGATAAATATGCCAAGTGTGACCGATATGAGGAATGATGCATCATTATATCTATATGTCAATTATGTATTCCAACTACAATGCAACACAATGATAAATTCATATGCATACTCTCATAATATTAAATTTCACTTAGCAAGCTCAGTCAATCAGTCCTCCTAGTCACTCAATCCTCTCAATCACTCGGTACTTGACACTCGACACTCAAACTCAGTAGGTACCTACACTCAGTACTGGTATGTCAGACTCCGGAGGGGCGGATCCTGCCCAAGTGTTAAAATAAACTAATCATGGCATGAATCAATAAAGCCTGATGTGGCGTGCAACCCGATCCCATAAATATCACTCACAATCAGGCCCTCGGCCTCACTCAGTCATCAATCTCTCCAGTCTCTCGGCTCACAAATCTCATAACAATTAGCCCAAAAAATGATAATATGATGTAACGATAATGGCAACAGAGACTGAGATATGATATGCAAAGGATAATTGTGACTAAGTACATGATTGAAACTTAGCAAATAATTCAACAACAAAAAGACATATATGGGTCCCAACAGTACCATCATATAGCCTAATCAAGATTTCTAATAGAATCATAGTTCAATTCCTCTAACACATGGAGAGTACACGAATAATACAAGATTCGATGACTACACATCTCCATGGAGTCGACCGAGCCACAATTTCTATGGTGCACGCCCACACACCCGTCACTTAGCATGTGCGTCACCTCAACACCAACCACATAACACATAATTCAGGGATTCATACCCTCAGAACCAAGTTTAGAAGTGTTACTTACCCCAAACCATGCAAATATCTACTCCAACAAGCCCTTGCCTTGCAAATCGGCTTCCGAACGACTCGAATCTAGCTACAAACAAATCAATCCACACGAGCTATAGGAATCAATTCCACATGAATAAGCTAAATTCTTTAACAAAATTTAAAAAGTCAACCCTGATCCTATGTCTTGGAATCCGACAAAATTAACAAAACCCAAATACCCATTCAAACACGAGTCCAACCATACCAAAATTACTTAATTCCAACCTCCACCCGACCTTCAAATCCTCAAATTAAAGTCTATGAAGTTTCATAAATTTTTCCAATTTTTTCCAACCCAAAACACTAACTAAATGGTAAAAACAATGATAGATTCATGTATAACAACCAAAAACGAGTTAAAATAACTTACCCCAATCAACTCCTTGAAAATCCCTTCAAGAATCGCTCAAATCCGAGATCTCTAGCTCAAAATATGAAAAATGGGTTCAAACCCTCGATTATGAAATAAATATATGCTGCCCAAATGCCTTTCTTCGCGAACCCCAAAAGTGCCTCGCATTCACGAAGAACAAAACTCAACCGCCAAAAAATCCTCTTATGCGAACCCGAAGGCTCCCTCGTGAACGTGTCTCCCTGAATGACGAGCACAAAATCGGCGTATAAACTTAGGCTCGCTAGTCAAAGATAGTATAGTATTCAATCGTCTCCACAGGGATTGGTTTCAATAATGTTCTATTAATTCTTTAGCTTAACACTATCTAGGATAATCAATCTTTTTGATTTATGTTGTTATTGATTACAAATAAACCAAGATTATCAGCTGTAAGAAACTGGTGATACCCGAATGATTAGTAATAACAAAGGAATATCAATGAGAGATGCAAGGGTGATGATAAGATATGTGATCAACTATTGTTCCGAGTAACTCTATGCTAAATTCAATTTTAGCTTCTATTGATTCTTTCGATTTCAACAGATGATTAGTCTACTTCAGGGATTTTAATTCCTCTTCTGAAATAAATTTGATTCCTTTAGCTAACCCAATAACAAGCCCTATGAATGTATGAACAAAAATAATGAATGAATGATCTTTCGGAGAACACCTCTCGGTTATTCTCCTGAACTGGGTAAATCAATAACTCCTTAAGCTCTTTAAATTACCTAAAAGAGTCATAAAATCAACCCAATTAAGATAGCACAAGCAAATAGCAGTAAACTTCTCTTTCGATTTAAGTAAAACTACAATAAACTTTGCAATTCAATTAAGAACTTATTTAGTAAAGTCGGGCAATTAACATAGAGTAAAACCCAAAACAATTGTCAATTCACAACATCCATCAACAACCCTGAGTACAATTACTCCATAACGAAGAAATAATTCAAAACAAGAGTATTAGAAGAACGAGAAGACATTACAATTCCCAAATTCAACCAAACTTTCGTATTGAGTGAATTGGATCAAGTATCTCGCTTTCCCGTTGCTTCTGTGCTTCTTCTCCATCAAAAGTTCTCCTAAATCCCAAATACACTCTTTTTAGACGAGATGGGCTTCATATAGGTCCAGGAAAGTCGCCCCTGGAATTATAATTTTAGCCCTAGGAAATATTTTCTCGGAAGAACGTGTTGGTCGCGCACCTGGGTAGGTGATCGCGCATCTGGCCGCGTGCATTGGACAATTTATGCTTGACTTGCATGGCCCATTGCAGGGTGAGTGCGCGGCCGTGCACATTGCTCTCTTTTTCATTCTTCTTTTTAAGTGCGAGCCTCCTTTGATACATTGGACAGTTTCTGCTTGACTTGCACGTCCCAGTGCGCGGCCGTGCACCTGGGAAATTTTCTGCTCTCTTTTTCATTCTTCTTTTTAAGTGCGCGAACCTCCTTTGATACTCAAACGAACTCCCAATTTACTCCATAAGATTTTACTTGGCCTTCAACGCTCCATATTAGCTCAAAATCTCTACCTAACCTCATTGTAGCCCGGAATTGCTCCTGCAAAGCATAAAGCACTCAGTTAGAGCAATTTACTACCATTTAGCGCTCAAACATCAGTAACGTGCAGAAAATTAGAGTGAAAATAATGGCCAAAATACATAGTTATATCATACCATCACTGACCGCAAACGCGAGACTTAAGGCCTGGGCTCAAGCTGGCCTCATCCTTCTACGCGAACGCGAGCTCCCTCTCGCGATCGCGATGCACAATTTCCCTAGACCTTCGCGAATGTGAGGAACTCTTTGCGAATGCAAAGAAAAATCTTCACCTGCCTCCTATATACTCTTCGAGAATGCGAGACTCTCTCACAAATGAGTATAAGGAAACAAGACACCAGAAAAATCTGCAACTCAACAAGGCCAAACTCAATTCGTAATCAATTCGGATCTCCCCTGAGGCCCCCTGGACCGCATGCAAACATACCAAAACATCCTAAAACATCATAAGAACTTATTCGAGGTGTCAAATCACATCAAACAACATCAAAAACACGAATCACACGACAATTCAAGCCTAATGAACTAATAGATTTTAAACTTCTACAATCGATGCCGAAATCTATCAAACCAACTCCGATTAACCTTAAATTTTGTACAAGTCATAATTGACACTGCGAACCTATTCCAAATTTTGCAACCAAATCCAAGCTTGGTAATTCCAAAGTCAACTATCAGTCAAACTTCGCAACTCCCCAAACTTCCATTTTTCCAACTTTCGCCAATTCAAGACAAAATCTTCTACGGACCTCCAAATAAATATCCAGACACACTCCTAAGTCCCAAGTCACCCTACGTAGCTATTAGAGCCATCAAAACTCCGTTCCGAATTCATTTACATATAAGTAGACATTCCGTCAACTCGTTTAACTTAGGCTTCCCATCCTTGGGACTAAGTGTCCCAACTCATCCCGAAACATCTCCGAAACCAAACCAATTAACCTAGAAAGTCATATAACCACAAATGATCATAGAATAAATAATAAATGGGGGAACAAGTCTACAATACTCAAAACTACCAGCCGAGTCGTTACAGAAGAGGTAGTGGTCATGGCCGTTGTCAGAGAAAAAACTCTAATCATGGTAGTTATAATGCACCAAATAATCCTCCTCACCACCACCAGTGAAAAATAAAGGAACAAAAGCATGAGGTGCAAATGACAAATATAAAAGATGCATTCCATATGTGTGGAGGAAAATGACACTGGTCATGTACCTATTGTACGCTAAATCACATGGTTGAGCTTTATCAAGCCTCCCTAAAGAAGAAATTAAAAAAATGTCGAAGTAAATTTTATTCTGACGATAATGTTGACTTTATGCATTTGGACATAACTGAATTCTATGCACTCCCAGAAGGAGAAATAAATCATGTGATCAATGATGAATCCGTAGAAATTTAAATATTCTAATTTTTTGTTGTTTGTATTAGATAGTATAGTTATGTTAATGTAATTCTTGTACATTAATAAAAATCATGCTTTTACGATGGTATTTACTATAATATTTATTTTGTTTATGTCATTTTGTTTTGAAGAATATAGATAATCCTCAAATTAAGTTTGGATCTAAGTTTAATCATGAAGATATTTGTGCAATTGATAGTGGAATAACTCATGCCATATTCAAAGATCAGAAATATTTTTCTTATTTGCACAAGGGAAACACAAATATTTCTAATATTTATGATAATATAAGTTTGATTGAAGGCTTCGGAAAAGACACTATATTTTTGCCTAAGAAAACAAAACTTATTATAGACTATTCGTTGTTCTCTTCCAAGTACCAAAGAAACTTGTTGAGTTAAAAAGATATCCGCCAGAATGGGTATCATATTGAGACAATAGATGAAATGAATGTAGAATATATTTGCATTACAAATAATGTGTCTAGCCAGAAGTACACTGTACAAAAGTTACTAACTTTATATTATGCTTATACTATATAAAAATTAGTACAGTTAAAGCAACTCTACTGTAAACTAGAAGTTTACTGATTCAAATACTTTTGGGCTTTGACATAGCTGCTTAGTCCATCTGAATCAATAAAGATGAGGCAAATTATGCTAGTTTGTGTTTTGATGATTTGACAAACTTCATGAGAGAACCATATAAGGAACATGATACAATTAGTTCCTTTGCGTTTAGAGTAACTAGTCAGATGTCTGGTTCACTTCTCAATGTAATCAGATAAGGGAAAAACTGAGGGAACCAGTACAAGTCAACTCTACAGGTGCTAAAGTTATTGCACTGTACTCGGAACAGTACAACAACATTGTTGAAGCGTGCAATGTACTAGACACTCCCTTGCATCATCTTTCATGATCTCACACATATATTATCTACATGATGCAAGGGGTTTCACTTAACACTTGCAAATCTAAAAATCATATTCTATCAAGCGCTAGCCGCCACAACCTTCAAGGTATCTCAAGAACAAAGCTGCTACAACCTCAAGGATCATACCAGAGATTGAATATATCTTAAGTCCTTCATTTGTAATCCTACACTACTTTCGAGAAGTGTCTTTGTAGGACAAATTTTAACCATTGTTTGGTTTGGTTTCTTAACTAGAGTTAGTCAAGATTTGTTGCTTTGTAATAGAGTTATTGGAAAGGGCTTACAATAGAATTATTGTAAGGGTTGAGGAATTAAGAGTTTAATTCCTAGATTGTAATAGGTTGTAATATGAAGTTTGCTCGGTTTAGTGGAGTTGAAATCCTACTAGGGTAGATCGTGGTTTTTAATCCTTTGAGCAAGGATTTTTCCACGTAAATTATCACATGTTCTTTATTTATTGCCTATTTATTGTAGGAACAGGTAGAGAACCTGGTTCCCTATACTATTTGGTTTTACTTTTCGCTTATTGATTGTGGAAACAGATAGAGAACCTGGTTCTCTATACAGTATAGTGGACTCTTAGTTATATCATTTGGTATCAGAGCAGGTGTTTTTTAAAAGTTTAACACCTTTAAAGGATCCTCATAGCTGCTCCGCCAAACTTCAATACAACACAATCAACCTACAAACCACCAAGATTCAACGACTAATACTATGGTTGGTGGAACACAAGAATGCATGACTTCATCATGGCTGAGGACTCAGAGTTATGGGATAAAATCTATGATGGACCTTTTGTTCCCATAAAAATTGTTGGTGAGGGAATAATTACATTCCCAAAAACAAGAAAAGAGTAACAACGCTGATAGAAAGGCTATTGAGAAGAATTACAGGGCAAATAAGATTCTTGTTTGTGGTATTGGACCAGATGAATACAATCACATCTCAGCCTGTCAGTCTACTAAGGAGATCTGGGATGCTCTCCAAACTGCCCATGAGGGAACTACTCAGGTTAAACAGTCAAAAATTGATATGATTACTACTGAGTACGAGCTTTTCAAGATGAAGGTGGATGAGTCTATTTAGGAAATGCATACACGTTTCACTTCCATTATTAATGAGCTTCACTCCCTTGGATGTCACGACCCAAAATCCTAACTCAAGTCGTGAGGGCGCCCAACAGCGGGGTCGGGCAAGCCAACACTCATTTTACTAAGGTTTCTTTCTTGTTAGATTAAACATTTCAACATATACCAAGTTTTTTTTAAAGCTTATAACATAAATCGACAAGGATAATTAGCCAGTTTTAATCAAAAGCGGTCATTAGGAGGTGTGAGCCAATATATGCAGACCCGAAATCCATAATAACTACCACATGTGTGCCAGGAACTAGTATCACAAGTCCTACGGGCATACTAACAGAATATACAAAAGATATAATATACAGTCCCAATGTCTGAAAGAAATAGAAGGGAAATAAGCAAAAGAAACTCCATGGTGCTGCCGAGGATCGTCAGGAGAAGCAACTCACCGTGAAGTCAGGTCCAACTATGATCAGAATCGAGCTCCTGTATGATAACCAGATGCACCAGCCTCAGAACCTGTACAATTAAGTACAGAAGCGCAGCATGAGTACATAAACAAATATGTACCTAGTGAGTATCCCGCCTAACCTCGAAAAATTAGTGACGAGAGGTCGATTTAACACTCACTAAGGTCCAACAAAAATGATTAAACAAGATATAATATCAGTAACATACATACGAGGATGATAGAAACAGTAAACATTAAAAATAACAGTAATTCAAATAAATACTGGGAGTAAATATACAATTACTAATTCATTATTCTTTTTTTTTTCTTTCCTTTAAAATATCTGGCTACTCAATATCCATAAAGAATCATTAACAATTTAGCATG
This sequence comes from Nicotiana paniculata, assembly GCA_005239505.1. Classification (NCBI taxonomy): domain Eukaryota; kingdom Viridiplantae; phylum Streptophyta; class Magnoliopsida; order Solanales; family Solanaceae; genus Nicotiana; species Nicotiana paniculata. Next base: position 4,234 of record MDKI01277087.1, on the reverse strand, counting down.
CGCATACAGGATAAGGACAACCGACCTGAGCCATCATAATGATCATATCTCTGCACTGCCGAGGGTCGAACAACCCGAACTATAATATATCTTTCAATCACGCCGTGGCGTACGACACGCTCCTATGAGAGTGGGGGAAATAACACCCCGCTCGCGGAATGTAAATTGCAAAGCGGTCACATGCACACACAATCCACACATTAATTCTTTATTAATTACTTTTTGTGAACAATTCCTTAAAATTACTCAAATTCCATGATATTAGGGAAAACAAGCCGCATGTAACATTAATTCATTAAGCATATAGTTCATTTCAAGGGAAAACATAAGGCATGGTGTAGGCCTAACTACCTGGACATAACAATAATAGTCGCTACGTATGGACTCCGTCACTTTGTGCATACGTAGCCCCCACAAACATTAGCACATAGCCATTTAAATCACCTAGGGGGAGAGTTCCCTCTTACAAGGTTATAAAGGAGACTCACCTCGTGTCGAACCTACTCCCCGGGTCAAGAATGCGCCCGAAACACCGAACTCGTCACCCAAGGACTTGAAACTAATCAAACGTTACGTAAATATATTAAATTATACTCAAAGCATGAATTCTCCTACTACTTAGTCAAATTCATCATTCTTGAAGAAATCCCAAAATCCAACCCCGGGTCTGCATGCTTGGATTCCAAAAAATTTCTCGAAGGAAACTCTCACCCATAACCTAAGGATCATTAATATATGATTTTTGTATGATTTCATAGCCAATTCACGGGAAATTCTCTAAATTCTCGAAAGCCCTAGGTTACTACCCAATTCCTTAATTTTCCACTAATTAGGTAGTTAAATTCAACTAGGAATTCATGCATTAACTAACTTTAGGGTAGAATTCACTTACCTTTTAGTTGCTAGGCCGTGGGATTCTTTTCCAAGCTCTCAAAATCGTCTATGGTGGAAGAAAATGGAGTGACAATGGGATAATCCCACATTTAAAGACCTTACTGCCTACAGGGGTTTCCGCACCTGCAACTCAATGACCGCACCTGCTGTCCCGTACCTGCGAGCAATAGCTCGCACCTGCGGAAAAATGGGACAAGAGCGTGGGCTTGCACCTGCGGACAGGATTCTGCACCTGCGGGAAAGGGCCCGCACCTGCGAGGCTGGGACCGTAGGAGCGGTCTCACACCTGCGACTGGGCAACCGCACCTGCGGTCACACCAGATCAGGTTCACCAGCAACTACTTCAGCTGGTTTTTGGCCTTGTTTGGTGCCCGAGAGGCACCTGGGCCCACCCGAGCCCCTGTCCAAATATACCCAAGTCCCAAATCATAATACAGACTCGCTCGCGCCTTCAGAACACCCACAACAACGCTAAAACTCAAAATCACACCTCAAAACTCCTAGAACCAAACTTATGAACTTTAAGTTTCTTGAATTCGCTAACAATGCGCCGAACCGACCTATACTACTCGGAATGACACCAAATTTTGCAGGCAAGTCATGAATGACATAACAAAACTATTCCCGGTTTCGGAATTCCATTCGAACCTCGATAACACAAAATAACATCCCAAACCACAATATGAACTTAAGGAAACTCTTATTTCGATATTGGGCGCTGAAATGCTCCCCGGGTCATACAAAACCCATTCCGAACATAAGCCCAAGTCCGAAATCATCATACGAAGCTACCAGAACCGTCGAAATTTGATTCCGAGGGCGTTTACCCAAAATATTGACCGAAGTCAAACTTGGCCTTAAAGGCCATGCTGAAGGAACCAAGTGTTCCAATATTGCTCTAAACACTTCCGAATCCAGGACCACCCGCCCCCGCAAGTCATAAATCACAATAAGCCGTTGTGGGAAGTTTTGTTTAGGGGAACGGGGTCCGATACTGCAAAATGACCGGTCGAGTCGTTACATTCTCCACCTCTTAAACAAACGTTCGTCCTCGAACGGGTCTTGAATCATACCTGAAGTGCTGAATAAGTGTGGATATCTTCTCCGCATGTCCTCCTCAGACTCCCAGATCTCTTCCTCGACTGGCTGGCCCCTCCACTGGACCTTCACCGTAGAGACTCTATTGGACCTCAACTGGCGATCCTGTCTAACAACTGGCTCCTCCTCGTAACCCAACCTCTCATTCAACTGAATAGTGCTGAAATCAACCACATGAGAGAAGTCGGCGTGGTACCTCCGGAGCATGGATACATGAAAGACCGGATGAAATCCTGACAAACTGGGAGGCAAAGCTAGATCATAATCAACCTCCCCAACTCGCCTCAACACCTCAAAGGGACCTATAAACCTTGGGCTCAGCTTTCCCTTCTTCCCGAACCTCATAATACCCTTCATTGGCGAGACTTTCAACATGACCTTATCTCCCTCCATAAATGATACATCACACTCCCTCTGATCCGCGTAGCTCTTCTATCTAGACTGTGCTGTGCGGAGCCTCTCCTGAATCAACTTCACCCTCTCCAAAGAATCCCTCACCAGGTCAGTGCCATATAACTTAGCCTCGCCAGGTTCAAACCACCCGATAGGAGAACGACATCGCGGACCATACAAAGCCTCAAATTGAACCATCTCGACGCTGGACTGATAACGATTATTGTAAGCAAACTCGGTCAAAGGCAAGAACTGGTCCCACTGACCTCCGAAGTCAACCACACATGCCCTGAGCATGTCCTCCAATATCTGATTTGTACGCTCCGACTGGCCATCAGTTTGAGGGTGAAATGTTGTGCGGAGGTCTATCTGGATACCCACTATGCAATGCTCTCTAGAAGTGCGAGGTGAACTGAGGACCTCGATCTGATATAATGGACACCGGCACACCGTGCAACCGGACTATCTCCCGAATGTAGATATGTGCCAACCTCTCAGAAGTATATGTAGTAGCCACTGGAATGAAATGCGCCGATTTGGTCAATCTATCCATAATGACCCAAACCGCGTCAACCTTTCGCAGAGTCTGAGGAAACCCAACCACGAAGTCCATAGTGATGCGTTCCCACTTCCACTCCGGAATGGGCATCTACTGAAGTAGGCCTCCAACCTCTAGTGCTCATACTTAACCTGCTGGAAATTAAGACACCTAGTCACATACTCCACAATGTACTTCTTCATCCACCTCCACCAGTAATGCTGCTTCAAATCACGATACATCTTCGTAGCACCAGGATGGACATAATACGGAGAACTGTGTGCCTCCTCTAGAATATTCCCTCTCAAGCCATCGACATTAGGAACACATAAACGGCCCTGAATTCTCAGAACACCATCCTCGCCAATAGTAACCTCCTTGGCACCACCCTGAACGATTGTCTTCCGAAAATCTGCCAAGTACGGATCATCAATCTGTCGAGCCTTAATCTCCCCCAATAACGAAGACTGGCAACCACATGTGCTAAAACTTGGCGAGGCTATGAAAGGTCTAACCTCACCAGGTGATTAGCCAAGGAATGAATGTCCAAGGCTATAGGTCTCTCCTCTGCTGCAATGTAAGACAAATTACCCATACTCTCTGCCTTCCTGCTCAAGGCATCTGCTACCACGTTTTCCTTGCCCGGATGATAAAGAATAGTGATATCATAATCCTTCAACAACTCAAGCCATCTGTGCTGCCTCAAATTAAGGTCCCTCTGCTTAAACAAGTGCTGCAAGCTGCGGTGGTCTGTCTAAACCTCACAGGACACCCCATACAAGTAGTGCCTCCAAATCGAGCATGAACAATCGCCGCCAACTCTAAATCGTGCACATGGTCATTCTTCTCATGAACCTTCAGCTGGCGCGAAGTATAAGCAATAGCTCTCCCTTCCTGCATCAACACACACCCCAAGCCAACGCACGAAGCGTCGCAATACACTGTATACATCCCCGAACCAGAATGTAATACCAGAACTGGTGCTGAGATCAATGATGCCTTGAGCTTCTGAAAGCTCGCCTCACACTCGTCGGACCATCGAAACGAGGAATTCTTCTAAGTAAATCTAGTCAATGGAGCTGCAATAGAAGAGAACCCCTCCACAAATCGGCGATAATAGCCTACTAGGCCCAAAAAGCTCCTGATCTCTGTAACTGAAGTAGGACGCGGCCAACTCTGAACTGCCTCAATATTCTGAGGATCAACCTTGATCCCCTCTCCGGATACCACATGCCCCAAGAATGCCAGGGAATCCAACCAGAACTCACACTTGGAGAACTTAACATATAGCTTATGTTCTCGCAAAGTCTG